>JAPYZR010002408.1:0-29846 GCA_030522945.1 Trichopria nigra
CTACAGAATACGGGACAAAAAGAATTTTTGAAATCGGTGCTGTTTCTCAACTTTTCCACATTTGACGGTTTTTTCCGGCTTATTTACTGGACTATACCCTGGTCGAAAGATTGACCAGGCCTCTCGAGGCCAGGCTTCTGGATCGAGACGTGGTCATGGCAAGACCACGTTCAATTTTCTACCAGGGATCTAGGTGGATATCCATCATTACCAGATGACTGACAACTGTCCGCAGACGTTTTTCCTACATCGACAATGTTAGGTTAATGCTAAAAATGGACGTCCATCAGACGCGTATAGCAGACCATCGATAATCATAGGATAAAGTAATTCCTCCACAGTTTAAATTCAGATGTTTCCTCGACAATGGCAGCTCATATTACAGGCAAATCTATATATCCCTAGACTCATTATAAAAATGAATAATTTCTACATTTTTGTTTTTTTTTTCTTTTGTTTCCAGAAAGAGATCCAGATCGCTCGACTGATGCGCGCGTGCAACTCCTCCAATGACTGGGTAACGGGGGCATGTTGTTGTGCCGGCGGTTGCTGATTGCAGCCGCGACAGTGGCCTTACTCGGGCGGGTTTCCCCTTCGTTGGCCGGCTTCGCCCAGGCTGGTCATCAAAAGCAGCACACCCCGGACCGGGCGGTTCACCGCCACCCCCCCGGCTACGGAGTCTTCGCCGACGGCGTTCCAGGCGAGGGCATCGTTAGCGAAGGTGGCAGCTCCAACAAAGCCGGCGTCACCCTAACCACCCCGTCCGTCGCCCTTTCCTCGCCCTCTACCTCCTCCTCGTCCTCCTCTCCATCCGCTTCTTCCGGCGCCCCCTACCACCATTCCTCGTCCCGGCCTCTTCCAGCCACTACTGTTTTAGTCGCAAGCTCTCAAGCCACGGCTGCGAATCGGTCCAGACACCGCCTTAGCTGCAAGCTCTCGGAATTTCAATGCGGAACCACCGACCTGTGCGTTGCTCAGGACAAATTCTGCGACGGCGAGGATGACTGCGGGGACAAGAGCGACGAGCCGAAATACTGCACACGTTAGTTCCATCGCATTATATATTATTTCTTTTTCTTTTTTTCATTTACATTGCGTTTTTCATATGCTAGAAACTGAAAATGCACGCTCTTATGAAACATAATACGACAGCCCTTCTTTTACTTTTGCACTTCTTACTCGAAAGGATAAATCGATACTCGAAATAATTGAATTCACGGATTCGTGCGGCGAGTGGAGAAATTGAACGAATTGAATAGAAGAATCGAATGAATGCATCATAATTAATTCAGTCCATAAATGAATTGAATCACTGAATTGGACAACTGGATAATTTGGATAAAGGAATTGAACTAAGGAAGTTCTTGATTGAATTGAATTGAATGGATTCAATGAGTTAATTGAATGAATGAAACAAAAACTTAATTGAATGAATCGAAGAATTCAATTGAATAATTGAATTGAATGATTGAAGTGAATAATTCAATTAATAAATAACTCGATTGAATGAATGCAAAAACTAATTACAATTGAATAAATGAATTGAATAATCGATTTAAACGCGATTGAATTGAAGGATTGAATTGAATAATTGAATTGAGTGAATTAATGAATGGAATTATGGAATTGAACGATTGTATTGAATGCATAAATTGAATCGTTGGACTAACGGAATGAATAAAGGATTTGAATGAATGAATTGAATAATTGAATTACAAAACACAACTGAACGAATGTATCGAATAATTAAGTGTATAAGTGGATGGAATGAATGCATTGGGTGATTAATTGAATCTACGAATCGAATGAATTAATGGAATGATGGAATTTAAGGATTGCACTGAATGCACGAACTGAATAATTGAAATGAATGAACAAATTGAATAAAGAATTGGATAATGAAATTGTATGAATGAATGAATGTATGAATGCATTAAATAAGTAATTGATTAAAGGAATGCAATGAATAATTAATTGTTAATGAATGAATTGAGTAATTGAATTGAATGAATGAACTGAATGATTGAATTGAATAATGAATTTCATGAAGGAATTAATAAATGAATTGGTGTAAATAAAATAAATGAATAAATTTAATAAGAACATTGAATTATTGAATTGAATGCATGAACTGAATAATGAATAAACGGAATAATGAATTGAAGGAATAAATTGGATAAAGGAATTGAACGAAAGAATTGAATAATGGAATTGTATGAATCAACTGAATGAATAATGAATGAATGAATGCATTGAATAATTAATTGTTAATGAATGAATTGAATAATTGAATTTCACGAATGAATTGAATAAATGAATTGAGTAAAACAAATGAATAAATTGAATGAACGAAGTAAATCATTAAAGGAATTGAATAATTGAATGAATAAATTTAATAAGAGCATTGGAATAATCAATTGCATAAATGAATTAAATTATTGAATTGAATGAATGAATTGAATAACGGAATTGAAGGATTGAATTGTCTTCATGAATTGAATAAAATTAATTGAGTGAATAAAATGAATACAATGTATGAACAAATTGAGTGGACGAATTATAAATAATTGATTGATTGAAAAAATTTAATAATAGAAATGAACGAAAGAATAGATGAAGGAATTGAGTATAAATAAATTGATTGGGCGCATTGGATAGTTAATTTCATGAATGACTAACGAAGGAAATGGATAATGATCATTGAATATTCACTTGAATGAATGAATTCTATGATGGAATTGAATGTTTGAATTAATTGAATCAAAATGAATTAATTCAAACAATTAATTGCCAAATGAATTGAATAATTGAATTGTATTAATAGATTTTAATGGACGAATTGAATGATTGAATCGAATGCACGGTTTGAATAAACGAATAATATTTATAAAATGAATCTGTTATCAGATTTCTTCCTCCAAATAATCATTCTAAAAAATCAAAATATTTTTTAAATTTTACAAATCCATAAAACTGCAAGTATGGGCAATGCAATATGCCGTTGCTTTCATGCGATATAGTATACGTATATTCAGTATCCGTTAGATTAATCCAATGATATAACGCATTATCGATAAGCTCTTGAAATATCGACGAAAATACTGTAAACGCATTACACATATAGTGATTCTCCCTTTGAGTGCCACTTTTCAAAGGGATCAGCAGGAAACCACCGATTAAATACACTTCTCGATATACTCTTCAGCACATTTTATATATACAGATATATATATAATTTATATATATATATACATAAAATGGATTGAGGTTTTTGAAAATTTTACGAAATTCGTCAATCCTTAGGCCAGAGAAATATTATCGCGCTTGATGTTTTTAAAAATGTTGACGTTTGTAAATTCAAAATGTATACGTTTCAGCTTGCAATAGAACCTTGTACGGAGATGTTGGACGAACTTACGAGGTACAAATACGACGTCCTCGCGAAGATAGGCTGCCATTTTTATGCCATCTCAACTTTACCGCGGCCGGCCGTGAATTGGGGGATCTCATACAGGTATACATTGTTTACATTTTAATGCATTTCATCCATTTTCAATTATTATTTATTATTATTATTATTTTGATTATTTAGTTTTCATTCAGTCCACTGCTATTGGATTGTCTGTCTGGTGGTATTTTAAAAATTTTCACGAAATTTCAAAAAGAAATGTCTTTAAAAAACTTGTATGATTATTTAACATATTTGATTAAATAAACAATACACAATAGATTAGCAACCGTACACTGAAAAAACATTTTTTTATTTTCAATTAAATATTTACTACAGTAAGACATACAGATGAAATTAAATATTATAGATAAGTATATATGAGCAGAAGAGATCCATCACACAAGGAAGCAATCCCACAGGTCTGTCAGAGCATGTTCATATATAGTACTATAGTCATACTTTTGATTTTGATAATGTAAAAGTATTGTCAAAGGAAAGTAATTTAGGCAAAAGATCACATTTAGAATCAATTCATATCATTCAAAATAAAAACAATACATACAATATGCAAAACGACCTTTCGTACAACAGAATTTATGTATACACAAAACATTGTAAGCGAAGCTGATGGGCGGAGTTATGAGAAAAAGGAAAAATGCTTCTACTATTCTCGAATTTCATAATATAAATATAAACATCACGACTCTGCAGAGTTGAGAAGGAGGGTTTTTTCCACCCTTCACGTGAGTTTGGTGGGGGTGTTTCTCCCTCCTTTGACATATATAAATGATGGAATGGAATAGATCATATTAAACTTGAAGAAGGCCCCCCCAAGAGGCCGAAACGTAGTAGAAATAATGCATATATTACCTTTTTAAAACATAACAATAGTAATTGTTTTACAAATACCATTCACGACTGACAGTACGAAGCAAGGGAGAATATTAAATCTAGTTACAATAATAATACGATCAAAGCAATTTTTTTACATATTGAAAAACTTATGTACGATCTGAGCAGTAATTGATTTGGTGTAAATTCCTGCCGAAAATTGCCATAAGAAATAATTCATGCAGGAATTGACGTGGAATTCCATAAATTAAATTATATATATGTACGAAAATATTGTTTTTTGAGATCGACGAAATTCAGGAAAAATTTTAGACAAATTTTTAAACAAAAATGTTAAAAAAAAATGTTTAATCAAGTAAAGTATTTTTGCGAGGAAAAGCTTGGAAATATGGTGAATATGAGAAAAATCACATTACCTTTAAATTTTAACCATTTTTTTTTTTATTGACATGAAAACTTGCACTAAGCCTTTTCCATTTATACTTGTCTAAAAAATTGTTGTTGAATTTTTTAATGACATTTATAATTTATTATCAAAAATATTGTAAATATTAAATGATGTTATTTTTCGGACTTGACAGCGAAATATTCATCCCAATAAAATCATCGATTAGATTTTAGAATATTTTCAATTATTTCTGAAAATTAGAAAATCGAATTAATAATTATCGACATCAATGAGACGATTCTTTAGATGTGGATTTAAAAAAAAAAACATATTATGATGTTTTTTGTTTAAAGTCATCTGCAAAATATCGAATCATTTTATTAATTCCAATAAACATTTACTCATTCTTGATCCTAACAAATTCCCATATATGATTCCGTACAGTACATTTCAGTAGGGAAATATTGTTTTTTACCATTCAAAATGTTTTTTTGTTTTCTTCTTCAAATCTATTAATTTCTTTTTTCATGAAGTTTGACACTATATTTTACGATTTAAACTCAGTGAGAACAGCTCTGCAATAGCCATTTTTTATTGGCCAAAAGTAACTCTCTCCAATGGTGCTTAATAAAATACTTAAAATTATCAAGTAACAAAGTTATACATGATTTAAAAAAAAAAAACATGATTTTTTATTTTTTTTTTTTTTTTTATTTTCAATGTATTAAATTTGATCATATAGGTAATGTCATTAGAATAAGTCTAAAAGTCATAAATGAATGTGCTATCAGATTCGAGTATTCTGAAAAAAAAACATTTGCAATATGGCGGACACAAAATGCCATCACTTATATTGAATTTGACATCAGTTTCTAAAAGTTCAAAATGGCGGTTCCAAAATTTGTACATTTCGTCCTTAAAGTTTTTAAGTCATATACTGATAAACTGGCTTAAATACTATTTATGTAAAGTACACTAAAGATATTTATAAGTCCAGCATTATTATTGTTTGTCTATTACGAATAAACGAAAGGATTACAGATAACGGGAATCGAAAAACAGTTGATAACGACCACCATCAATACATGCATATGAAACCTGTTGTGAAGTATGTCTAAAGCCAATTTATGGAGCATGGAGTATACCAAATATTGTTACTTCTTCCGTTCCAGCTGACTTTCGATACATTCACGGTCGGCCGATTCTTGTCGTTCACTTCCGATGGTTGTCCAGATGGATTCATGACAATCCGGGAGAAGGGTCGCCCAGCCACCGGTGGACAATGGTGCGGCAGTGCATGGGGCTATACAGTGTATTACAGCGAGACTCGATCCATCAATTTGACGTTATATCTATCCCGACTGTCCGGACAGGTGAATATAAGATCCAACTTCTTCTTTCGAAATGCATGCGATAATTTTTTATAAAATATGTGAATGTAACTTTTTTTACCATAATTATGAAATTCTTTCGCAGAAATGTGTTACATTACGACTGTCACGAGTTACACTATACACATGATGATTTATAATATTATTGATATATATATATATATATATATAATGTTTGTACATTATTAATTTGTGTTCAGAATGAACTAAACTTATTGTCAGTTTGCGAAAGGACAATAGTACGATGTGGAAATCGTATAGGAGGTTTTTCATATTATTTTTCGAGAGTTGGTTGCTATCCACATGATTTTTTTTGTTTAGTCAAATTCCAATTTCATATTGATTTTTGTTAATTTTTACAAGAATTAACGTTTCCGATTTCCGATAGGTGATACATTGAATTCCCATTAGCTTCCACATGAAATTCCCTTAATGCCCACATTAATTTAGTTATAAACTGTAGGTTTTCATATAATATATACGATACGTAAAGAGATATCTGGCGTAGCCGATCATATTTTATATATGACATTCAGTGATATTTAGATAAAAAAAGTTGCTCGAGAGTATTTTATGGTTATCCAAATTTTTTGAGAATTTCACATGAATTTTTCCAACAGAGAATTGCTGAAAAAAGTCTGCAATTTCATTAGTAAATTTTCCATTTTTTTTACGATTTTGTTTTAAAAGTTATCGAAAATGTTTAAGTACAGTGAAATAAAGTAAATGTAGAACATTAAGGAAATATACGGATATGATTAGTAATTCGAATACATTTTCAAAAAAATTCTTATATAGATTTTAAAGATTTGACTAGTCCCGAAATGGCGATTTTTCATATACTTTTCTTATTCCACATTTTCCAGTGGAATTGTATAAGATATGGAAAATACCTTACATTTTCTTACTTGAAATTATTATATCCTGAATTTCTTGAAAAAATGGTGATGTGGACCATCCATGTGGAGTTTTCATGTGGAACTTGTATATGGTAATTTTACGTGGACATTTCACGTGGAATTTTCATGTAAAATTTTCATGTGGGGTTTTTGCGTGAAATTTACATGTGGGCCATTAACGTGGGCTTTTCATGTGGAATTTTTATATAAAATTTTTATATGAGTTTTTTCTGCGAGATTATCGTGTGCAATTTTCATGAGAATTTTCAATGTATAGAATATTCAATACGAATATTGCGGTAAAATATGAAAAAAATGTATTTTCTAGATTCTCATGCGGTAAAATCTTGATTTTTTCAACAAAGACCTATTGTGTTTTAAATAAAAAATTTTTTCGCGGTTTTAGGGCAACGACTATAATTTCGACTTCAAGCTGTCGTATAAATTTTTGAAACGAAGCGAAGCCCACTTAAGGTACGGAAATAACACCCTGGCAACGTGGCGTGGTGACTTAGTGAATGCGACTTACTGCGATCGAGTGTTCACCAGGTTAGTGCCGTAATTAACGAAATGCGAATATTTACTCTAATTTTAATTTAACAGCGTTACTTTCTCTGAATAAATCATTTTCGCTCAGCCAGGAATATCACGACGCGTTTGTCATTAGCGGAGAGTGCAAGGAAAGAAAGACAGACGTTTGTCGGTCGGGTGTGTATTCTTGCGGCGAAATAAAAAAGTTTTATTCGTGTGGTTTTGTCAGTTTAAATAAGTGAGAGACAGAAATGCAGTATTATTATGTCTCTCTTATCTTGAATTATTAATGTTTCACCTTTGCAAATAGGACATACCATGCCAAGCGGAGGCCATTTTTAATAATTTAAACAACATTTTTATTTTCATTTTACTTAGGTATGTATGCGCCTGAAGAGACTTGCAAACTATGTAACACATTTGACCGTTGAAACCGCAAAAACTTATATTTGTCAAAATTTTACATATATATATTTGTTTTTTTCGTTATCATTCTTTTTACTTCTGCAAAAATACAGAAAAATAGCTTTATCAAATAAGAAACAACTAGTAAATATAAAATTTCCAGGATAAGCAGTTATCAACACATGATAAATCGCTTGAACCGAATGTCTACTAAAGGAGACCCCTGGATTATACGTAAGTGCATATAACAGAGGGGCCATCTCACTCGGACAAACAAAATTTTTTGTCATATTATAAAGAGAATTTATTTCTCTTTTACATATACAATTGTATTTCAATCTTTATTAATACTGCATAACCATGCCAAAAAGTAAGAAAACCATCAACAATAAATATTTCTCGTTCATCTCGCGCTTATTTCCAATTATTTATTATTCTTATTATTAGAATTTTTCTATAAGTAGTGTATTAATTTAACAGAATTTACTAGTATTATACTATTTTAACAACAAATTTACTTAAAAATTATTTAAATGTAAAAATCTACGTAAGAAATAAAAATTATTCTAAATTATTTTGTTTATTTGTCTACTTCGTGCCCTCCATTTTGAATACGCCGTTTTGAATTTTACAAATCTGACCTCAGGTTTGTAATCAACGACCTTAAAAACGTACACGTAGTGCGTTTCATGTAAATCGAGAATTTATTTCAGAAATTAGCCACTATATAGCCGCCATTTTGAATTCGCCATTTTTATTTTTTAAATTCTACACTGAAAAAAGATTTGCTTTAATTAAGTAAGATTTACTAAAAAGAAGGAAACATTTTCTTAATTCAAGTAAATATTTACTTGAAAATAACAAATTGTTTTTTCAGTGTATGCTTATAGGTTCGTCATCGGCGACTTCCATAACTTATTATACATATAGATTATAACAAAAATCTTCTTTTATTATACATAGATGTTTAAGAATATCGGATGCCTTTTAAAAAATAGCCGTGAAGTAATTCTGCAAAAAAAAAACACCCCTTTTTTCGATTTGTGACCATTTTACACCGAGGGGAGGAGAATATTAAAGTTGACAATACATTGAATAAATAAATAGTACATTATTTGAAGAAAAATTCGTAATAAAAGCGGGAGAAGAGCGAGAATTTCTGTTGAAAAATTTGTTGTTGAAGGTTTTCTTACTTTTCAGCACTGTTGATCATAATTGTCATATTATTATATAAAAGAGAAATTAATTCACTTTAAATTGAAAAAAAAATTGATTCGAATACGTTGAAATTGAATGGAGATACACATAGTTGGATGTCCAAGCAGGATGGCCCCCGTGTCATGTGCATTTACGTACAATTCAGGTGCCATCTTCGGACGACATCCGGTTTCAAATGATTTATCGCGTGTAATAACTGCTCATACCATAATTCTGCATTAACTAACAGTAGTTTCTTACATGCTAGAGCTGTTTTTCCGTGATTTTTTTTATCAATGGCTACCCTTAAAAAGAAGAAAAAAAAAAGAAATAAAATTAGGAAGTCACTTCAAGCACACATGAGTAAAATTGAAATTAAAAATGTTGTCATCACATTAATAATTTAAGAATCGTTTCTTACTCTTCTAGTTGTCATTCATTAGTGATGAATGTCCGTAAATTAATAATTATACAGCAAACGTTTGATAAAATTGTTGTGAAAAAAAAATTATACATTTCTAATGACATTATAATCATTCCTCGCCTCAATTCACAATATGTGCAGGTCCGATGTATATTATCAAATGTAATTAAACGGTATATTTACCCAACGTGCGCATTTTTGAATTCCCAGCGGGAAAGGAAAAACTTTTATCCAATACTGAAATTACGCACCGGGTAAAGTGTCCCAGAAAAAATTCATGACTTTCAAATGAGGTGGATGTAGAATGTTCCATTTTTAGCGGCTGGAATCTTTCTTGCGATAATTTAACGCATTCAAGCTGAAATTAAATCTTTGGTCATTTCAGTTATACACTTCCAGGATCGCAAATAAAAAAAAAAACAAAAAACTTTGTGGAACTCTGGCAGTGATAATATTTCCGATCCGTGATAATTTTATCGTTTCTTGATGGGTCGCGAATGAGGATTTCATCAAACTATTTACCAAAATCTTTATAAATGGAACTTTATGTCGTTAACATCGATTTTAATCCTTAAAATAACAGTTAAAGTATCGGCTATTCGCCAAAGTGTCCGGGTTGTCGTGTTTAGAACTTCCCAACGATGTTTCAAAGACACTAAACTTTATAGCTTCTTGTTTGTTTTTAGTTTGTTTCTTCTCGTTTAAAGTTCCCTTTAATATTTGAGGAAGGATTCTTATACTTTGTTGAGAGTGATAAAGTTTTTGATAGTAATCGGTAACCAGTTGAGACTGAAGAAAAGGTGACTGGACAAAGGGTTTGAGAGCTTCTAATATATTCCAATAAAGTTCAATGAAATCTCAACGAAAACCACCCAAGAATAAAATTCACTTAAGAGATTAAATTCAGTTCCGTGATTTCCTTTTTAACGCGTTACGAAAAAAGAACAGACTGTAGTCGACTTCGACCAATCCGATAAAGACAAATTGTGTTTGTAGTTAGCCTTATAATTGTCATACCTTATCTTTTCGTCATAATCATAAAAAAAAAAAAAAAGAATCGTCATTCAAGGTGATTTGGAGATTACGATGGCTTTTAAAATTTTTCAATATGCATGACCCGATAAAACCTGGAAGACTTAAGTATAGTGTCTTATCCAAAAGACATTGATCTCAACATCAACTTGAAGGTGGAAGTAAAGTTCATGATAAGCATTTGCAAAAGATACATAGATGTTATTTGTAAACAATGAACGTATATTTATCAGGTGTGACAATCGAGCATGCCGACTTCAATCGCCAAATTATCCTGGAGTTTATCCAAGAAACGTTACGTGTTATTATCGCATAGAACAGAACCGCGCACCACCGGGGTATCGAGCGTTGCTTTCCGTCAGTCAGCGAAATAGTCACAAGATCCACATCAAGGATCAGCTGAACAAATACGACACGAGTCAACGAACCTTAAGGTCAGTAGGTTTTGTTCATCTTGTTTATAATTTCTCACGATCATTGCGTTTAAATAACGAGACTTAATCAGTATAGCAATGTCTATTTATTTTTACATCATAATATTTTCGATATTCTTTCGTGCAATTGCAAGTCGTACATTGATTTTGCAGAGTATGGGAACAATGTAACATCGTGCAAGACTACTTGACCGTGTACGACGGTCCATCGACTTCGGACCGTGTCCTCGTAAGGTTGTGCGGGGGTGACGCAGTCCCAGATATAGTAGGCAGTCGTAGCACTATGCTTCTAGAGTTTCACACGTCGCCCTACGACAATCCATTTCATCCTATTCCTCTTTCATTCTTGCCGGGTTTCGAGCTCGAAGTTCAGGTAAATTAATCGATCCTAGATTTTTATTCTTATGCGATAACTATAGCCTGGAATTCATAGATCTAGATCATGGATCAAAACATAATCGTTGGTCTCAATAGCTGTGAATTCCCATTGGATTTATTATTTCATGTCACTTGATCGCGTTACATCTATTACCCTGTCGATAGGTGCTGTTCGTCGACGAAAGATCGACACCGAGCTTCGTCGTGAAAGACAAGGAGAACTGCGATTTTTATATATCCAGTTACGAAAGCTCGTCGGGCACCTTGGAGAATCCCAAACACTCGTTACCTCCGAACACGACCTGCCGTTATCACTTTCAGGCACGTCCTAATGAGATCGTATGGCTGGCGTTCGTCAAATATTACGCAGCCTCCGCTGATCATGCGACGAGCTTGGCCGCGGCTTCGGATTCGAGCGCCGAGTGCAACGTCAAGCTTCTTATATGGAACGGAGATCGAACTGCGCAGGTAGCGACGGAAGGCATTGATTCGAGTTCGAGCGGCAACAAAGGAGCGAGAGAGGTAAATTATTCATTTTCCTTCTGTATTATCCAACGCGCGAACGGTCAGATATTAAGTTCTCCTACCTTCTTTGCTGCTCTCGATGAATGATTCAGAGGGCAATATGTTTTCTATTATTCAGCTTGTTGTTGTTATTCAGTGGATGACTTCAGCAATCCTTATTTTATTTTAATTATACATACTTGCAAACATTCATAACTAATGGTCAAGTGATGTAATGATGATGCATTGATGTCAATGCATTTTTACCTTTTTTTTGTATTAACTCCAAGTATGATTGTTCGAAGAACTAAGAATAACAAGTTACGCTTTAAACGTCTCCTTACAGAATGCAACGTTGATGGGAGAATTCTGCAAGGATGATATCCCGCGTTTATGCGATCACAGTCTCCTGCGAAACGGAAGTCGTCACACACGTCCCTGCAGTTTGAGCGAAAGCTACGTGTCCACTGGGAGATACCTGACTCTGGAGCACGTCTTACGTCAAGGTAGCGCGCTATATCCAGTGAGCTTCGTGGTGCGGTACGAATTTGTACACGAACCAATATCCTGCAATCGGATCTTCACGTCCGCTTCCCTGTCGTCGTCGTCGTCGTCAGCGTTTGGATCGCCGAAAAGCGTTTTCTTCTACGGTCGTGGTGGTGCCACGAATCTGACTTGCATTTACCGATTCGAGGCCGAACCCGATCGACGACTAGAATTATCCATCTCCAGAGCATCCTTTGGATCAAGGGGCTGCGTCTCGCGTATGGATCCTTTGGTTAATCGCTGGTCGTGCGAGCGAACGGGAGACAAAAGTTCAGCAATCGCCGAATTACGGGTTGCCGAATATCCGTGGCAGGGTGTCAAACTAGCGAGAGACTGTATATGTTCGAACGTTAGCGAAAGATTGGTTCTGCGGAGCCTCTCGTCCAGCGTGGTGGAACTGACATTCACCATAATCCGGATGAACGTGACGCAAGACTATCGAGATTTCTACTTCGAAGGGGAATATCGATTCGAAGCTGGCTCCGCATCCCGGTCACCAGCTTGCTCGGGTTCGGCGTTCTCCTCCTCACCTCGCTCGAGTCTTTTGGAAGAAAGAAGACTGCGAGGTACCAGTGGTGAGATTTCCTTGAGGAGCCCGCTACCACTCGACGAGACTTCCCTGCCCAAAGGGGTTCGGCCATCTCCGCAGCCTCCATTGTCTTCCTTAGACGCGTCTTCCAGGCAGGATACCTTAGCAGGCGGCGTTGCAGCCGTCGAAGAGACGATCGTTGCATTCGCTGGGGCTGCTGCTGCATCCGACGCCACGGGTGCGGACTCGACGGTGACGCGTTGCGTAAACGAGCCCTGGCTGATCGAACCAGAAGATTCCCGTTTACACTTTTTATATCTGAAAACTCCTGGTTTCCGACTGACGCACCACAATCTCAAAGACTGCCCAACGAACAATCGTATCGTCGTCTACTCGGCAGCCAATACCAAGGAGCGGACAGTCGTTTGTCCGGCGGACAGCAGTTCGGCAGCCAATGGCGGAGCAGCAACGGGTTCAAGCGGATACGCGACAGCGACTGTCGCCTCTTCTAGCTCTCACCTAAAAATCGTCGACCTGATATCCGGTGGATGGAATGTTAGCAATAACTTTGCCCTGCAGCAGCAGCACTCCAGAAGCTTCGTCGTCGAGTTCCTGCAGCAGCAGCCGGGATTCTACGTCGTAACGTGGATGGCGATCTCGAAAAGGCTGTTGTCTAGCTCCGATCAGTTTTTCGGCGGAGCTCTAACCCCAATACCAGTGGAGTGCCCGTACAGGTAAAGAATTTATTAAAAAATTTCCGGTATCAAACTTTCCCGTACTTAATTCGTTGTCCTATTATCTTTAGGTGCCCCGAGCTGGAAGCTTGCATAAGCTCGGTGTTGTGGTGCGACGGCGTTCGTCACTGTCCTTCGGGTTTCGACGAACGGGAAGACAATTGCTCGTATCGTTTAGGGGTAACTCTGCTCTACGTGGCAATCGGTGCTGGAGCCTTGGGAATCTTCTTGATCCTGCTCCTAGCAACGGGCTGCCTGAAGTATTGCCTTTACCGACGTCGTCATCGTCGCCGCCGCCAGAAAATGAACAAGAAATCATCGCCGAATAACAAGAAAAAAGTCCAAGTACTCAATGTCAATCACCTCGACACCCCATCGAACAATTCGCTGCGTAACAACGGCAGTCTCGGCTCCAGCAATCGTCACAACAACAGTGGATTCGGTCGATACAATCTCTCTCGTCACGACGAAGACGATTACGACGACGACGATCACGACTTTATGGAGAAGTACGGCAAAGACAGTATTTGTTGACAATACGCCTTAGCGAATGTATTATGGGAGACGACCGTGTGATGTCGTTGTGCGAATTCCAAGACAAGAAAAGAAAAAAGAACAAATTTTCGGAAATTATATCGCACTGCCATCGAATTCCTTCCGTATCGCGGCGTGTACACAAGTTTAACGAATTTTATATCCGCGATATACTTTTGGTTTTCATTTTTATACCGACTATCCGAACCCAGGTGCACGCGCAGAACCACGCACTGGCACACACACACGCCCTCGCGATCGCAATTACACGACACGTGACGATCGAGTGCGGGGGCCGTTTATATACGACGAAACGAGTATACATATGTAGGTAGGCATGGATTATAAAGAGTGCTCGATCGAAGAGAACCGAATCGATGTACGGTTGCCGTTCTGTGAAGCGAGGATCGCGGCGAATACAGGCTCTTTCGCGATCTGTCCGAAGGCATCCTAAATCGATTAGCAGTTAAGGGAAAGTTAAGACTTTCAAGACTTTCAATCCACAATCCCCCTAATCCCGTTCTACTCTGTCTATCACGTTTCCACCCGTCCTGCTCCTCGGTCTACACCTTTTCTTTCAGAAGAGGTGCCTTCAGATTGGGTCGAGCGATCCCTCAAAGTACGAAATGTTTTAATTGAACACACTTGTGATAGTAAGGTTTCCTTTTTTATTTTGGTACTTTCGCAATTTTAAGGAATCTCACGGCCGAATTTAGACGCCCCTTACATCTATTTCTGTTTGGAGTAAATAACCGTACAGTATTGTATTTATTATACTATAAGGCGCAATACAAGAAAAAAGAAATAAAAATAATAATAACAAAAAAAAAAAGAAAAAAAAACAGCACACCAGTTGACAGCGATATATGCGAAAACAGTAGCAGCAATTTTTGGCGCGACCGTGCGAAATCTTTTAAACAAAAGTGCGAGCTTCGATATATAAATCACGATGAGCAATGGATAACGACATTGAATTCTGCAAATGTATCGCATGAAATATTCTGTACCGATAAAGCAGACGTATGGTATAGCCTATGCTGTACAGATAAACGAAAGTTTATTACTGAAATTATGTCGGAGTTTGTTCTCTCTATACCATGCCGCTCCTTGCAGGGCCGATCGTTATTGAGCGCAGCAGGCTGCAATGATGCCCCCACTCATACCCTGGGTCCAATGCTGCGGAACTATGAACATATGTTGGTAATTCCGCAAATAATGACTTTCTTTTTTAAGCATTTTTTAAAGAAAAATATTCTGATATTTTCTTCGTTTGTAATTACTACATCGAGATTGTTCCTGTAATAATTATTCACTTATTAACCCATTTCGTGCCAGGTTTCAATTTGATAACCCAGTCATTTATTATGGGTTATCAAAGTCGAAAAAATCTGGACATATCATTACTAACGTAGAATTTATCGCAAAATCCGATTCTGCCCTTACAATTAAAAAAAAAAAAATTGATCCGAAGAAGATACGTTTGATTACTTAACAAAACATGGACGTTTTTCACCCAAAACTATTTTTTTATCAACAATTTCGCATCAAAATCGGATGAGGTGATCATTATATGGAATGAAAAGTTGCGACCGCGCACCATAAATTTCGAAACTATTTTTTATTTTTAATTTCAAATTTTATTTAAAATTTCATTTTTCATTTCAAAGCAATTTTCTATTTGTCTATATATAACGATTTAAATTGACAAATTATTTTTCGTTTTCATCATAAAAGTCGTTCATTTTTCAATTGAACATTTTGAAAAAAATAAAGACGGCGTCAGATTGTTGAAATTCAAAATGGCGGATGCAATGTGACGGCCACAAGTTTTGAAATATGTTTGGAATTGCAGATGGAATTGTGCGTATACAGATTTTTGGGATCGCTGAATTCGTATTTGGCGTCAGATTTTCAATATTCAAGATGGAGAATCCAAAATAGCCGATGTTCGTAAAACGAGAGAAACGTTCGTTGAAATCGTACATTTATATGTTTTTTTTTGTCGTTGAGTCCGGATCTACTATCGTATTTTAAATATCCAAAAAAAAATAATCGTTTTAAAAGTCATAACGGCTTTTACGATCAAAACCAAAAATATAATTTCAAACTGCAGGATTTTTGAGCCTTATGGTAAAAATAATCATAAAAAATTTGTTTTGTAATTATACCAATGATGATAATAATTTCTTCTTAATTGTAATAATGTGACCTGATGAAAATGAATTATAACTACTGATCTATTTCTGTCAAAAATTGTCTTTAAAAATGTCCGCAAGAATTTGATTGATTTCAATAACCAATAACATTTTTGTATGTAAAGATGTTCAATAGGAAAGAAATTATTTACTAACGACTTAAAAAAAAAAACATTCCTTTATATATTTTCTTGCAGATTGGAAAACAATGATTAGAATTCCTAAATTTTCGAAGTCCTAAAATGAATGGACACGAAGATGACACTTTCCTCAGGGCAACTGGAATGAAAGGTAAGTTATAGCGTTGGCAATCACTTGACCAATTACAATTTTCAAATTTTGTCTCGAAAGAACCCCAAAAAATGTATAAGGGACATTTCCCAATAAGCAAAAAGGTGTCTTGAAGATATCTAACAGATATCTTGCGATCCTGGCAAGATATCTTAAAAATGTCGAATAGATATCTAAAAGTCATCTTTTAGATGTCTTATGCAACACATCTTTCCAAAAGACATCTTTTAGATATCTTTTTAAATAAAGACGTCTAAAAGATATCTTTTAGATATTTATGTGTTTATTGGGTTGTTTTTATAGAGGTTTTTATTCGCTAGATTTAGATTCGGTTTTTTTCTCCGCGCATTTTTAAATATCAATCGATTCTTTTGATACTACATTGATAATGTTATACGTGTTTAAAGTTTTTCGTATTTTATATATGTTTTAAAAAGTTTAACGTTACTGATCGTGACTTATATTTTTTGGTTTATTACGATGTGGAAGGACATTCGATGAAAACAATGTAGTCACTTTTTTCCAGTGACCAAATTCAATACTAAGATATGGGTCGAAATAATAAATAAATAAACAGGAGAGAGTAGACATGCAAAACAAACAACAAATATTATTGACATGCAAGCACAGAGGTCAAAGATGATTTCATCGGAAATGTCATGAGAATTCATTGTAAAATAAAGCAGGTACAGTAAATATAAACGGAATACAGTGGTTTGACAGATTTTTAATGAAGATTTCATACTAGAAAGTTTGTAGTATGATATTTTGATGTACGATCTACACGGTTCGTATATAAAGATATAACTATATAGGATATGTGTTAATATTAAAACTGTTGCAAATTAATTTTATGAATTAATAGATACATATAATAAATATTCATTTAAAAATAAATGTGCACTGCAATAACAGGAATTTCTAGGTAATATACCAATAATATTATAACCTTAAATTGTAATTGCTTTCAGTTGTATTGTTAAAATATCTTACTTTTAAATCACGTGAGTATTATCAAACTTAGGACACAAAAGTATCAGACGAAGTGTACATTCGTTGCGTAAAAATTAAACATTGAATTTTTCAGGAAACAAACACCGACGTGTATTCACTCTTCAAACTGCTGAAATGTGTCCACCAATCTTTGCACGTTTCTACGATAAGCATCCACGATATCGTAGCGAAGTCGAATAATGCGTTGCCCTAGTTTGCGCAAACGCCAAACTGCCCATATCATCCTCAATTCGCAAATAAATACGAGAATGGAAATGATCGACGCAATTGCCAGAAATAGCATCATCAAGCGTAGATACTTGAAATGGCCATACTGCCTTTCAATATAATAGCGAGTGGGCTTGGAATTAATAAATTTCACTAAATCACGTTTCTTATTGAAGGTACTTTTGAGGTGTAGTTTGGCGAAATCCTTCTCCCATTTGCTTATCAATCCAAACTCGTGCAATTGAACAAGAATCTCTTGGAAACGCTGTGGGTATGGTAATGCATATTTGTGACAAAGCGTATTCGTGTCGTAAAATAGCCAATCGCTGTTGCATTCGAACGTAGGCTCGTCAAATTGTTCGCGAAGATACTTCATACTGGCGTGTGCGTACACGATGCTAAGATTGCGATACCATATCAAGTTATAAAGTTCCTCCTTATAGTCATTATAACATCGACCGAGGATTTTAATAACTTTTTAAATTCCTTGTTGTCTGTCATTAAATAAGACCTGTGATTCTTCAATAAAGGTATTTTTGCTTCGAGCATATCTTCAAGGGTATTGCATCTTAATTCATTGGACCTGCGCAGTTCGGCAACGATGATGTGCTCGATCAATTCCGCAGCGTACATTAGACATCCCGCTGAAATGAAAGCGAAAAACAATCTTCCGCTGATTTGCCGCGGTCTTATTACCACAGGGATGCCCATTATTACATAGAGCATGTCCATTAAGTGCCAATGTCCCGCGACAAATCTGAGCTTGATCGAGATTCCCCATGAAATCACTGTCAAAGCTACAATAGAGATTAGCGTCAACCAACTGCCGTTGGAATTTTGAATCTCTTCAATGTATTTGATGGGGACTGCAAAACACATACTTTTTGTCATTGCGTACCTGCAAGAATAGATGCTCCCGGCACTTTGAAATTCCAATCCATAGTAACCAAACTTATGAGGGTCTTTCAGATCTCTCAAAAGAGTTTCGTATGGTCTTACATTTTGTCGTGAGAAAAATGGTGGGTTTATGGTGTAAATGACTATTGACGGTGTAAAATTCAGAGAACTTGCAAAATAGTGCATAATATCCGAGTGTATTCCTCTCGTATTATAGATATTTCCAAAAATGCTGAAGAAAATCGTAAAGCGAATGTCATTATAAAATCCCCTATCTGTCTTAACAACTTGAACTTTGTTGCCGTTAAAATTCTTAAGTTTGTCGGGAAACCATTCGATTTCCGACGAGACATTGTTCTTGCTGTAAATCGAAGTGAACAAATTGATTTGATGCATTGTACCGCTCGTCTCCCACCTCGAACGCTCGTCAATCTCCTTGTTTGAAGATGCAAGGATCGTCGTATCGAAATAGCCATCGGCCCAAAATTTCTCCAGATACTTGTCCAAATTATCATTTTCATTCGGCAGCCAAGCGATAATGAGTATTTTGCAGAAAAATATGTGTTGCGATGTTCGACAAAAGAAGGTTCTTCTAATGTTTAAGAACTGACGTACTCGAGTGAAGTACTTCTGGACACAAGTGTCACGAACTGTTCTTTTTTCGGACCGACACGTCGTGAAAAGGCAAAAGATGATGAGTTCATATTTCCCGTTTTGCTCAAATCCCGACAGTGAATTTTCCGTCGCCCCGGACGTCAAAAGTATAGTTGTCATTGGTGTGTTTTGCATAAGAAAACTCGCTACATCTGGAAACTGACTAGGAGGATTATTTCCAGTGTCGTCAATTATGAAAAGTACTTGATGAGGCTGCAGTTTTCCGGAGATGTAGTTTCGTAGACAAGTCATCCAATTTCTGGTCGATGTATTCTGATGGGTAGATGATGCCCAATTAAACAGAGCTGCGGCAAAGCAGCAGATATAAAAGATTGACACGCAATGCATCGTTCAAGAGCACAATGAACGATGTTTTTAAAAATCGACGTGAAGTGAAGGCATTGTAGTCATTGAATGCACAATTAAATAAAATAATGTTAAAAGCTTGATCGTGAGAACTTTCACATACTTTCTTTAATCAAAGATATTTTATTTCCTACTTTGTTGAAGAACAATCGTCTACTGAAAATGTCAAATCGCTCCTGGAAGCGGATATACGTGGAATCGCCTAAAAATCTGGGCGTTTGAAACGCGCGTTGTTTGTAAAAATAATATGAAAATTATCTTAAGGCTCGTTAAAATTCAGGAAAAATTTCTGGAATAATCCAGATAAATTGTATCTTTTATTAAATTTTTTGCTTTTTTTATACAAAGATTAATAAAATGTATACATTGATTTGTTTATTCTTAATCTTTAGTGTTCATATTTACCTAGTGGCCTTTAACAACGAACCATGTTGAAACATTCATGAAGTCAATGTATGCAAAATAGATTACATCTGCACGTGAAATAAAGATCTCGTACACACTCAGTTATACTGATAATATTGATTTATTGGGTGACTTTCCCTCAACATTCAGAATTCAGTTGTGTAAAGACCGACTATACATATATTAAAGGAAAACCGACATTGCGTTGAAAATAATGCAGTTGAAAATAGAGGATCATAGGACAACATCACTATTTTAATACCTAATCGATATTCTGAAATATGTGTTTATAGCTATTAGTGCATATATATGTGAAATAGAAGGGACATGGTAAAATTCGCGATAAGAATCATTAATTTAGGGTAGGGAAATTAGCGTCGGTGATGATAATCTGAACACGAAATCACATACAGTTTGGTATGTGCGAGGTAATTAATAATTTTATCTAAAATAGATATATAAGCTTCATAAATAATTTAGAAGACATTAATTCGTAAATTCGACAGTAAAAACGGGGACGGCAGTTGATGGAAATATGAACACGAGTTCGTTTGCATTTCCAAACAATGTTTATTACGACAATACTCCTAATCTGCTTAATCTCATTGTTTTTCACGTGCGCAATTGAAGATGAGGCTACGTCATTCGTTGAAAGTGAAGTAAAGCGGGAATGGGTGGAGCCGCTACGACATTATATTTTGGATAAAATACGACCACACCAAATCTTTATAATAATCGATACGAAAGGGAAGAATCATCCGAGTCGATTTTCAAATATAATCGATTCTTTAATACAGGCAATACCGACAAAAGTCATTTCTCACGAAAGTGACATTAGAGATTTGCCATACTACAGTCTGTATCCGCGAAATGAGAAATACGATCCTTTCGTCTTTCTTCTGTTTCCAAGATGTTATCCGGTGAAGGGTTCCAAGGCTAACTGTTATCACAATTATTTCATAGGTGCGCTGCGACTTTCGATCATGTTCCGCAGGTACCTCGCTCGACATCGGGATCGAAACATATATCAGAAAATACTAATCGTCGCGTGGATGTCAGACATATACGAAAACATCGAACGAGATCTAAATACATTTTGGGACTATCGATTCTACGACACCACGATACTGGTGTTTCCGTACCAACAATTTGCCAACGATTCATCATATGATCCCAATGGTACAATCTATCGGATAAATAGGTTTACATCGAAATTCGACGTGGAGCCTTTTTCTTCGAAAGTTGATTGGTTTCCTGATAAATATCACAATATGTACGGCGATGATGTAAAAGTTGCCGTTGGAAGTGATTACACTAACCACGCTGACATCCTCTTTAATCTGACGGTTGACGAAGATGGATACATCGTCGACAGCAGTGGGATGTTTGCCGATGTCACAAAATATTTTGCACAATCGCTAAATTTTACGCCGAAGATAATCGTTTATTCCGATGACAAGGGAAAATTCCATCCGAGCATCAGAAGACCGGCAGCTGCTCTTGAGAAGGACATGTACGGACAAAGTAATGAAGGTAACGATGGATTTGATTATTATGGATTAGAAATCGAAAGTTACGGCGACGTTCAGCGATGTACATATCCGGTAAGAAGGAGTTGGTGTCTAGCTGTTCCAATAACATATAATCGAGATGTTCAAACCAACGATGCTAGATGGTTAGTATTGATATCGACTCTGGTTTTCGCGGTTATCGCTTGTCTCGTCTCAACGCGACTGAAATTTAATCTCGGCCAGTGGCAAGTACTGGATATGATGATAGCAGCTATCGGTAATGTGATTGACATGCGACCAAGAGGAATCGCCGGTAGTATTTTCTTCGCTTCGATCGTAATATATTTTCTGTACATCACAGAATTCATCGATGACGTGTCATTCGCTGAAAAATACGAGTTAAAGGAAATCAGAGTGAACTCGATTCAAGGCATCCTGGACAGAAATATATCGTTACTACGGGATCATGGCTGTTATTTCAAAAAAGAAAATGAGCTTGCAAGGTCACTAATCGATAAATCAGTGACGGTCGAAAGCTACGCTGGTGAACTTTACAATTTGGTATGGTATCGAAATCTAACAATCGTGAGTAGAGTGGACTCGGCAATGTACATCCGTAAACAATTCCCTGTACCTGCTTTCGAATGCATCTTCGACGGTAGTTTAATTCAAGATTTGCCCGCGATCTGCACCACGTCCTCTGCCCATCCTTTACCGTACCTTCATATTTTTGACGAACTCCTTGAACGCTTACGCGAGTTTGGACTTTTGAAAAAATGGGAACGAGATTTTGCCGAACGTCATGTCCACGATGTGCTGAAGGATAAAGGTTTCGAGCATTTTGTTTCCAGATCCTTTCAAGCAGAAGACAAGGCCAGTTTCGAGTTATTGTCTTCATTAATTGGTCTGATGAAGATGGCATGGATCATGGCAATTGTGGCATTTGTTGGCGAATGCACGATTGGTTACATCTTGAAGTTTGCGCTCGTGGCTTGTAGAGGCATGCGACATTTATAGATCAGCATCAAGTGTGACGGATGTCACATTTTAAAGTAGTCCCTTCTTCTAATTTTATGATTGTGTTCTTATAGATATGTTTGTCTTTAGCATTGTTATATTATAAACTGCATTTCAATACAAATATTTGAGAGTGCTCGGTTGTTGTGCGTTTAAGTCCATGCGAGTGTTATAGTTTATTATTCTTAGGTCATGTTTTCCTACTTCACAAACGAATTCGAAAGATTTAACGAGATGTACATCGTAATAAATTGGAATTTTAAGGGTGGACGGTTTATTTTACAAATTCTTTACAAATTTCATTTTGCTTCAACAGCTTTTTTTATTTGTATAATTATACCTGACCTTATAATAGCTGGTAGTCTTTCTGGTATCCTCTGTCATTATATTGTTGACATTAATGCAGGAACTATTGTTTGTAATTTTATTGACGAATTATATGAATAAACGTGATTGAAGAATATGTTTTGTTCATTCTTTCACTATCACCTAGTTGTAATCTACTTTCCAATCAATATTATAGACTTTAAGATATATGCTTATTCTGCCTAATACTTTTAAAGGGAAGCAAAAGCGGCTCGATCGTCAACGTCAATTCCAACTCCAAAATATTCAAATTAAATAGAAATCAGACATATGTTCAAGTCCAAATCTATTTTAGGGCACTTTTACTCGTTTTTTACGAATGTACGTAAATTTTTAGCGAAGTCGGTTCAGAATTGAGCGAGAATTCGCAAGAATAAAATTTAAATAACACTTTTACAATTCGCGCATTTTTATCCTTACGAATTCTCGCTCAATTTGAAATTGATTGAAAAGAACCTTAAAATAGATTGGGACCTGAAAGTGTATCTTGTTTCTGTTTAATTTGAATATTTTAGGTTAGGAATTGACGTTATCGACCGAGCAGCTTCATTTTCCCCTTAATAAATGAATAAGTTTATTATAAGTAAACTTTGTTTTTACTACGTCATGATAATCAATTTCATTTTCGTTGATTATAAATTACGAGGTCAGTATTAAGGTAAGTATTATTATTATAAAGATATTATATACGAAACAACATTATTAGAATTACGGCATTATATTGAGTACGTAAAAAATTTAAAGAAAAAATAAACTTAAAAAACATAAATGCGTACTTTATTTCTATTAATTACATTACTTATATTATCTATCTATACATATATATAATATATATACTTTATTTTTGTATTATTTTAACACAGAAGAATAGTGAAGTTAAATGATTGAAATTGCTCGAATGGATTTTCCACGGCTTGTTGATGCATTATTGACATTCACTCTGAGACACTAGTATAACGAAACAAAAAAATTTAATCATTGAACGTATAGAATTACATAATGGAACAATTCACAATAAATGTTCATCGTTTCTGTTTGTAATGCAAACATACATATATGATAAAACTATTGACATTACTTCCGTTATAAAATTGATGGATATGATTTTTTTTTTTTTGGCAATTCAAATGAAACTATATGCCAGTAAAGGATATTAATTACCTATTATTATAAATAGTTAGAAAAATTATTAATTGCATTGTTATTATTCTAAATCGAATAAAATTTTACCGCTTTGTCCTATAGAGAAAAAATTTATGCAAATCGGAAATAGATTAAGAGAGATTATAAGCTTCGTCGTTGGAAAATAACCTGGGGATAGATCATATATAATAATAATATCGTCATATAATTGTAATAATTAATAATTATTACGCGATATAGGTATAATTAATAATTTAATTATGCAATTGACAAATTGTTCCACTTGGGCATTTTGATAATATCTATATTTTTTTGATATAAAAAATATAAAATGTCTCTAATGTTACGAATGGCTTTCAATTATTAAGTTCTAATTACCATTATAGGTACGAGGGGCAATTATCGAGTTTCTACATAATCTACATTAGAAATCAAAATTAAATGAAAAGTTTTGTCGGAAAATTGCATTATTCCAATAACCACTGTGCTTTTCCGACAATTTACAAAGTCTTAATTGTAAGGAATTATTGAACTTCTGGTATAAAGTTTCTATAATTTTATGTTGGCATTTTATTCGACATCAAAGAATAGTTTATTATTACACAAGGGTGTAAAGTGTACTTTTACGCAGAGGTTATCCTATTTTTTGTATTTCGGTGAGTAAAGATAATGCTTAAATAGTACATTAGATGCCTCGTATTAGTTGTTTAAAGTGAACATTTATGAATTCTGGGTGGTTGTGTGCGTATATAATTGTGTACGTAAAGTTAGTGCGTCAAGTACTTTAGATGGCCGTTTTTAGTGCGTAAAAAAGGTCGTGCGTAAAGCGAAAAGTCGTCTACAATATAAAGTACTTTAAGCATTATCTTGACTCCCCCAAATACAAAAAACAGAATACCTAACTCGTTCGTAAATGTATATTCTACAGCCTTGTTAGGTAATATACAAATTATTAATTATTTCCTAACAATCCGGAAATAAGAAGATGGAAGGCTAAAAAATTCTTTACAATTATTATTAATTCTTCCAATGTTGGAATCATTATCAATAAAAATCATGTGTTGCACAATGGGGGCTTGGTCCCTCCAACCCCCATCTTTTCCTCGCCATCATTACACCATCAATCAGTCACTGATGAACATTTAACGGGATTTCTGGCGACAGTGGGAGAAGTTTATCTGAACTTTAATATGGCTCATTTTGGTAATACATGTATATTTGTATATTTGAAATTGAAAGTTCGTAGGTGGGACTTACTTTGATACTTCAGGCTTCAATCCAAACTTTATAGCAATGATCTAACTCGATCGTGAGCGTGCTATTACAGCTCCAATAACGTTATCCTTGGAAAGAGTACTAAATAAATGATAACGAGGATAATTAAGCCCCTGTTAATTTCATGCAATAATTTTCACAGTTAATCAACATTATGAGAAACGTATACGTGTGGGTTAAAGAATGATTGCAGGGATTAGATCTTGTCCGATATACAGTTCATGATAATAACCATTTATCCATTTGCATTCATTCAGTTCATGAACATTTTGGAACACGTTACGTACGCGACCCGGCAAATTGTCTAATAGTTAAAATCAAGAAGACAGTTGCTGAAAAACTGAACGCGATTTCATTTACATTATTGTGCAATGCGTTTAACGATAACACTCTTTGCATGCGTTATGCTGTTGTTCGTGGTGCGCGCGAGTGACGATTATCAGTTGACGTCATTTGTTCAGCGTGAAATCAACCACAAATGGGTGGAACCCCTACAAAATTATATTTTAACAAAATTTCAGCCTAATCAAATATTGATAATACTCGAAACAGGGAAGAGTCATCTTAGCGGATTTTTGAATGTAATTAATTCTCTGATGCAGACTATACCGACAAAAGTGATTTTTTACACATCAGATATTAGATATTTACCGTACATCAGATTATATCCGAGAAATGAGAAATACGATCCTTTCGTCTTTCTCTTGTTCCCAATATGTATTCCCGCGAAGGGTTCTAAGGCTACCTGTTATCGCCAGTATTTCACAGGCGCGCTGCGACTTTCGATCATGTTCCGCAGGCACCTCGCTCAACATCGGGATCGAAACATATTTCAGAAAATATTAATCGTCGTGTGGATGTCAGACATTTATGAAAACATCGAAGAAGATCTAAAGATGTATTGGAACTATCGATTCTACGACACCACGATACTGTTGTTCCCGTATAATCAACAGTTTGACGATAAGCCAATTTATGATCCCAATGGTACAATCTATCAAGTAAACAAGTTTACATCGAAATTCGACGTGGAGCCCTTTTCTTCGACAGTTGATTGGTTTCCTGATAAATATCACAATATGTACGGCGATGATGTAAAAGTTGCCGTTGGAAATGATTTCACCCCCCACGCTAACATCCTCTTTAATCTGAAGGTTGACGAAGATGGCTACATCGTCGACAGCACTGGGATGTTTGCCGATGTCACAAAATATTTTGCACAATCGCTAAATTTTACGCCGAAAATAATTGTTTATTCCGATGACAAGGGAAAATTCCATCCGAGCATTAGAAGACCGGCAGCTGCTCTTAAGAAGGACTTGTTCGGGCGAGGTCATAAAAATACCGATCGATTTGATTATTACGGATTAGAAATCGAAAGTTACGCCGACATTCAGCGTTGTACATATCCGGTAAGAAGAAGCTGGTGTTTAGCTGTTCCAGTAACGTATGCTGAAGATATCGAGAACGCCGATGTTGGATGGGCAATAATGCTGTCCACTGTGGTTTTAACAATAATCGCTTGGCTCGTTTCAACCCGACTGCAACTTCACATTGGTCGTTGGCAATTCATGGACATGTTGGACTCAGTTGTTGGCATTGCGGTTGATATACGACCACGTGGTATCACTGGAAGACTTTTCTACGCCTCGATTCTCATCGTATCTTTCCTGTACGGCACAGAATTAATCGATAATATTTTGATCGCCGAGATACGCAAATTAAGGGAAATCCCAGTGAACTCGATTCAAGACATCCGGGACACAAAAATACGGTTATTGCGCGATCACGGCATTTATTTCAGACAAGACGTCGAGGGAGTCATCAATTCATTAATTGCGAAATCTGTAACGGTCGAAAGCTACGCTGATGAACTTTACAATTTGGTTTGGTATCGAAATCTGACGATTGTGTACAGAATGGACTCGGCGATGTACATACGTAATCAATTCCCCACACCTGCGTTCGAGTGCATACACGATACTTGCTTAATCCAAGATTTCCCTGCAATTTGCACCACATCCTCTGCTCATCCTTTACCGTTCCTTAATCTCTTCGACGAGCTCCTCCAGCGTTTGCGCGAGTTTGGTCTTTTACGAAAATGGGAGCACAATTTCGCGGAAAGCCACGTTCATGGTGTGCTCAATGACAAAGGTTTCGAGCATTTTATATCGAAATCGTATTACGGAGACGATAACAGTATCGGGGACAGCATCGAACTTTTAGCTCCGTTATTGGTTTTTCTGAAAATTGTATGGGCCATTGCAATTATAGTATTCATTGGCGAATCAATAATTGCGCGTGTCTTAAAAAATAGGCCCAGGTTGTACAGAGTTGTGCAGCGCTGCATACCATCAGTGAAAATGTGTAATAGAAGAATCCAGTTTAGGGAGTCGATTTCGGATAAAAAAAGATTCCTTTCCAAAAGAAATACGTCGAGAAATGTGCACTTTTACTAATTCTCTTTCTTATTGTTGACATTTTGGATTTGTTTCCCACACAGCACGGAAGGCAGGATATCACGAATTTCTCATTGTAATGAAGTTACGTATTTGTTACGTAAAACATGTGTATATAAATAAAAACGCGTGCATTTACATATACGTATTTAAAATGATCGAGTCATGCATCCAGAACATTTTTTAATTTGCAGTTTTTGTTGCACTAATTTTGTTGAAATAAATGTACGAGAAACCACACTGCTCTTGTATTTATTTCGGAATTTTGCGAATAAACTAGATTGAAGATATCTGCGCAATGCCTTCAAGCGAATGAATGTTTTTGACACTAAAATGTCAATGAGGTGAATAAAAATAAAACACGTATACACAGTACTACTTTTATATTTTATACATGACATTTTTAAAACACGGGTCATGAAATAATAACTACCAAAAAGAAAACATACACATTGAGAATCTTTTCACTTGTGAAAGAAAAACATTCAGCGGGAAATTAAAAGACTATTAATTTATATGTACACAATACTTGTTTTTAATGTGTTTAATTTAATACTTTAATTACACTTAAAGTTAATATTTGAATAGGTTTTAAATATAAAGTGACATGTCGATTGTATCTATATACTTGGAATGGCCTATTTATACCCCTCTTGAATTTAGGGCCGAGGTAATGTGTAAGGAAGATGCTGATAAGGATTGATATCCAATTGATGAAGGTCATCGGTGAGGCCACTTCTTTCGTGCCAAGGATCGTGCGAGTGATAAAGTCCGTAATTCACGCCACTGGTCGCTATCTTTTTCAAGCCTTGTATGCTCGACAGCATGAGGGCCATTTTGGCCAAAATCAAGGCCTTTCCGCCCAATACTGCGAGAAACTGGAACCCCATTGGTATCAACACCGTCCCCATTAATAAGACTCCCATCATGACCATGGACATCATGTGACCGTGTTTCCTCCGACGCCTTCGTCCTGATTTAAGAAAGCATAGATATAATTATAAGATAATCTTGCAAAATTATACAAATTAAAAACTAATTAACTTAATAAGCATAATTGTACCTACCTCTACCTTGGACGCCGTAACCCCTTGAATTTTCGTCAAATTCAAAATTGTCATTGGAAGGATTGTTGCTGGACATCATCTGGTCAATGTCGATTTTCATGACGTGAGTGCGAAATATGCGAGCGAATCGTACCAGCAATTTGTCTCTCCAGTTACGGGCAATACTGGCATTTTGGGATTCGTCAGTGCTGTTACTATTCTGACGACCTTCGCTATTTCTGTAAAAGAAGTAAAATACTTGCTTAAAAGTATCCCTTTTTCTAAAGTATTTTACTTCTTTCATAAGAAATCAAAAGAGCAGTATGATAATAGTTCAAGACCGAACTAAATTAGGTAAGAATATACGTACATTATTTTATACGTATTTTTGTAAGTCTTCGTGGCGTTTTTACGACCAATCTCGTATCGTATAAAATCAATTCCTTTCACTAAAGGAATTACATCTTCGGATAGTAAAGCATCGATGGCGACGAACGTTTTCTTCTGCATGCAATTAGTGACTGAATCGAGCAGTTCTTGGCGAGTTATTCCATTCTTCCACGACATTGGAGGGCAATCTTTTAGAAGAGTTTGTAGACTCAACCATTTCGCGACAAGCTCATCCCCTATGTGACACTTTGCGCCCGTCACAGCGATGAGTACTAGGAAGATTAGAACTTTCTGGAACCTGCGGTCAGCTTTTAGCATCTGCAAAACAAATGAGATTTATTGAATTTTTTTATTATTTTATTATTTTTTTTTTTCACGAAT
>JAPYZR010002408.1:29860-46299 GCA_030522945.1 Trichopria nigra
TTTTTTAATTATTTTATTATTTTTTCTTTTCAAGAATATTAAAAATAAAAAAATGTAATGAATTTTAAAACCTACAACCTTTACAAAAAAAAAAAAAAAAACAAACAAACAAACAAACAAAAAGAAAAAGAATTAAATCTTTTTTTACATGTATCGATAAAAGCGTTTCAAATCACTAATATAACTCTGCCTCCGTCATTTCGAACACTTTGAGAACGTGACACTTTAATGAAATAAAGTACCGACGCACAAACCTTTCCGGCACTCCGTATTAATAAAGGATTCGAAACATCATAAAAAATAACGTGACCATTGATACGTAGTGAAACTCTTACTTTTCAATCCTGGTTTCTTTCGACTTTTATGTATAAAGAAATAAAAAACTTTGCGCCATGGAATGTTTGATACGAACACCGGAACTAAAATGCACGCAATGCTGCATTATGTTCCGATTGTACGGTATATTTATGGCTGCGTATGAAATAGGGCACGATGCCATCGACAGAAGTCACCGAAGGGAATCGACGGTACGCTCGACCGAGTTCAGGGTCGGCGTAAACGCGACGTTTTGCGTGCATGTAGGATACGACGTCAAGTGGAATAATTACCATGATACGTCTTAACTCGAAGAGTATTGTACTCGATCGAATAACATATAGATATGTATATACAAGAACACTAACACGAAGCGAAAGGATCGCGATGTAGGTTTCGGGTTCAAATCACAACTGTCTTCGCTCAATTATTGCTTGGTCTCTAATGACTGTAATGTTCGTTACATTTTAAAGAATTGTTGCTCGTTAAAAGACCCGACGCACAAAAAGTTATTGAGAAATGAAGATTCGTTGCATATACCTTGGCGATTGTTAGTTGCTCCCCTTTCCATCGCTTGTATTGAAAGAGAGGCTGCTTAATTCCGAGATGATGGAAGTATTGCACGGCGTGTCTTCGACTTCATATTCGATGACCTCGTCCTTGATAGAGTGCTGAACATTCTGCATGTGGTAATGTAACCTTCTTAACATTTCAACTGATTTTTGCGAATTTTGCGACGCCACGGTTGCGGATATTTGTTTTTGCTGCAGATTCTGTCGCAATAGAGCTAACGAGCGATCCGCTGGGGCAGTTGTTGCTGAATGATGATGATGATGTGGTTTATACCTTTGCTGTTGCTGTGGAATCTGTCGCATTCGAGTCGATGAAGGCATTTGTGGCGGAGGAATCCAAACATTTAATGGCTATTTAAAAGAAAGAAACGGTCAAGTTATTATTTCATGCAAACTACTTTGTCTGTCAAAACAGTATGATATGCAGAAAAAAAAAACAATAAAGGACTTTTGCCATTTGGTTTTATACACGTTTGAGTTTTACGATTGTTGTCGATTCAAGTGAGCCAATCTCTCCTGCGATCCTCGGATATTGAATAAGTCGTCGAGTCGCTAGAGACGACTGCCGCAAACGATGCAATTTGCTCCAGCAAGGTCAGGGTCGTGATTTCTATTGGCCCTGATGTATTGAAATTTACCGTATAGCGCACAACTCACCTTTGGCATTCCAGATCTTATGCACTGCGCCAACATCATGTCCTCTTCGTCATCTTCGGTGTCTACGAAATACGGATCGTTGCCGCAGCGTTTTGGAGACTTCGGCGAGGTCGTTAAGCGCATACCAGTTCGCCATTGATCAAGATTCGATGGAGGTGATTTTCTCGCGGACATGGAAGAGTCTAAACGAATAGCTTTCGGCATCGCGGACTTAATGCAGCTTTCGAGAATCGCTTCGTCTTCCGAATGCGCACGACTGTCGGAATCATCAGAATGCACGTTTCCATTGTCGCATTCGGCAGTTGTCGAATTAGGCATTTGGAAAGTTAGCGTTTTATTGCTATGGAATAATCTTTCATTTCCGGGATGTGCGCTCAATGAATCTACAGGCGATGATGACGGAGTCCCGCAAAGCCTTTCAGATGAGTTCTGTGCAACTCCGGCTGCGATTGGTATGCAGCTGGTTGGTGCAATTTCACGTACCATCGGAATGGACGATTGTCGGTTCTATTGAAAAAATATTATTACGATTATTATTATTTCCTATTACAATATACATATATATCGTTTTTTAATTAGATTTTGATGCATAATAAAATAAATTAATAGTATTTTCACCGTTTTAAGTTAACGATTAAAAAAAAGTAATTAAGCGTCTTCGAATTAAGATTGTTTGTTTTTTGCTGTAGATTATGCTATTGATTTATTGAAGTATGTGCCTCAATTCTTTGCACTAATTCCTTAAAGAATTAATTATAACTTCAAAACTTAATGTGCCTCAAAAAGAATGTAATGCTTTTCTCTTTTTCATCTACTACTTTCTCAATAAGTGATTCGGATAATCGAACAATTAAACTACATCTATTAAATTAAATCAACACCGGATGATAGCTTCTTCTGCGTATTATTACACCATAGATTGTTTCTTTTATAATATTTCAGGTAAATTATTGAACCGGTAAAATTGTGTGCGATTTTAAAGTAGTACGTGAAAACTTACCTCTGGCATTCCAAAGTTAATACACTCATCCGGTACTTTGTCATCATCTCCCGAAAAGTTTGAACTGTCATCAGATAGTTCAACAGTATTATTAAGATGTTTTTGTTCTGCACTTTGGTCTAGGGACTGACACGCTCCATCGTCGTCTTCTTCGAGTTCATTTTCTTCTACTTCATCTGCAATACTTGAAATGGATAAAGCAGAAAAGTTCGATTGAGAACCATATGGTGATATGTAGGCTGGTGTATCTTCTGTATAGTAAATATACATCGTGTCTGGAGGCACTGTTACTGCACCACCGCCAGGTAATTTTGAATCCGGTCTAAGATTATTCTTAGCTGGAGGACTTCGAGGGGATAGAGGCGTCTCTTGTACCATTGAATCTTTTGGACCTTGGACAGGACTCGACCCACCATCATATTGTATGGGTTTTGATGAAGGAGATGGAGATGGAGATGGCGATGACGAAGACAGGTCTATCAAATTGTCGTTACTATCATCATTTCGACAAATCTTGAATGGTTGCCTGTATCTATTGGTTTGCATTCCCATATTAATGCAAGCTGCCAAAATCCCTTCGTCGTCTTCATCGCTATCGCTGACGTTGTCTTGAATGGCAGGCGTAGATTCAGGTACCGTCAACATTTGTTCAGCAGTGTTTGGACTGAGAGGTTTAGTCTTTGAAATTGGTAAGTAATTAGTATTAAATTCGTCTGGAGTCTGACAGGACTTTGAAATACTTGATGCAAGTACTTTCATAACAAATTCACTATCGATCCGATCATCATTATCGTCGTCAATGGTTAAAGAACTCAAGGTGCTTGCTGCTGCAGAGAACATTCTTGCAGGTGTAGATTCGTCTTTAAAGGCAGCTACATCGTCTTCAAAGATGCTGCATTTTACTAATGAAAGTTTACAATAAGCTATTTCCTCCTGTCTTTCAGCTTTACCGGTCGCCCGACCTTTGTTTTCAAACATCAATTTTCTTTTTGCAACAAATTCGCCCATTTTTCTTTTCTGTTTAGGACTCGGTGGCACAATTTGAGTTGGCGAATCTGGTAGTTCACTAGGAGACACGACTTCACTGGTCCTTCGACTAAAGTCACTGATGATTGAACTTCGATCGTCAGTAATGGAGTGCTGTTCAAAACCACTTAGCGAACCTAATGAGCTGCATCTGGAAAACATCAACGGGGTTTCTTGAGTATAGTGGTCAGCGCCTCCGAACGTAACCACTTTTCCTTCTTTGTCTTTATCACATTTTGTTGCTGCTTTGTGCGGGCTAAGTTGTTCATTTTCGTTGCACGTTTTTGTTTCTGTTTCATCCAAAACAGGTTTCTCATCAGGACACGCCTTTGAAATATTTACAGAATTTACAGGCGAATCTTCATTCAAATCCAGTAATTCCTCGTGCTTATCACTAGTTTCGATTTTTACATCCAACCCCTTGGATGTAGTCGCAATCGCTTCTGATTCTTTATTATCGTCTATGCGTAATAAATCAGACATTGACGTAGAATTAGAAAAATTGAAAGGTGTTTCGTAAGGAGTGCCCTCGGTATAAAAAGTCATCACTGTGTCTTCTAAGTCACCACCTCCTGCGAAATACCTAGTATTAGTCTTTGCCTCGTCTTCAGCACCATCTTCGGCATATCGCAGACTGTAATCTGTAGGTTGATCCAAATCAGTTTCCGCGTAATTACCGAATATATTTTTTCTCGGTTTTTCATCCGCTTCAACCTCATGTTCAGTTGTGGTTGATATTGTTACTTTATCGCTCTCCTGAGTGTCATCAATTGCAAGCTTGCTGTATTTTGCAGAAAGTCCATCTTCTGTGGTATATCTTTTAGTATAATCAACTGGTTCTTCATTGAAATTATCTTCGTCATCGTTTTCTTTTATATCCGTAAATGCAGGAGAATTTTTACGTGACCTTGGCACAAATGCTGCATATTCAGTCGTGAAAGCAGTTGGTAAACCACTTTCTTCACCCGGTACTATTAAATCTACCTCATCTACCGGAGACGAGCAAGGCCTCGATTGAGTACAACTACTCATTGTTAAAAACTCTGAATTAGTAACGCTGCCCGAGTTACTATTTTTCTGAACAAGTTTTTGTATATCATCAGCACGTATTAAATTCTCACTGTGAAAATTCACAGAAACACCTCGATTCGCAGTAGATAAAAAAATTTCAGATGTAGAACCTTCTTGTAGCCTCGATTGCCATCGTGATGGTGCTCTCTGATTCGAATTTAATGGCACAAGAGGAGTACGAGGTCGATAACTCTCATCGTTGGAGTTTTCGCTGCTGGGCGTTTCCTTATTCACTCGCGTTATCACCATTGTCTCGTACAGAATAAAGTCAACTTTAATTCAAGTAGTACATTACTCGTAAGTAATACTGCCACAGTGAACAAATTTAAATAAATATTTCCAACGGCTACATGGTCAATTTTGATATAATCGATAGCGGAGGTTCCTTTTTCACGTATGCACAATCGTATTATCAAAATTCAAGATTCCAATCCCAACATGCTTCAATCCTCCGCAGGTACTCGTACTGGAAACCTGTAACGTATAATCGTGATGTAGTAAGGCAAGTGTAGGCACTTATATCGGTGAAATTGAAATAATAAGAAAGTGACAGACGAGGAATATGACTTGCTCAAATGGAATAACGAAATGCAGAAGAAGGGTTGAACAATGGTTTAACAATTCTCTCATTTGATTTTATGTTTATTCTTGAACGGGCACTCTTGAGAATTGCTCTGTTCATATGAATAAGGCATTCAGTAACATTTACGTAGTACGTCGTCGCATTGTTAGCATGTCAGAGGATTTTGAGAAAATTATGATTAATAAAATTAAATTTTTCATTTGTACATTTTCTGATAAACGTTAAACCTAAGTAGTGGCTAAGATGTAAGCTTTACACCAGGTCTCTCTTTCGGACTTATTTGTAGAAAATTTTGAGTTTTTCAAAAAGGTTCGGTGTAATTTTGCTCTAAGCGTACCATTTACGAGAAAAAAGTACCGATTTTTAAACTTTGAAACATTCTTTTATATTGTATGGATAATTGAACTAGGCAGAAATGTTCATACTTTCTCAATACTAAATCTAGTAAGAGTAAACAACATTTTTTTAACGCTATTGATTTTTAATTGCAACTTGTATTCTTCGTACATTCTGTGCACTAATAATAATTCAGAAATAAAATTATCATAAAATTAAGTTGTTCATCCTTCTTTATCTTGTTTAATGATATAGTAGATAACATTCTTTTTTTTTTTTTTTGTATAATTAAAATGATGACAATTTTGGTGTAATCCTTTTTGACGTTTCGGTCTTCCTTATGAAATAAAAGTATAAAATAAAAGCTCGAAGTAAACACCGTAGATTAAGTCAACAACAGAATAAGGGTCGTATTCACTTTCTTTTTTATTAGGGCCCTAAACATTTTTTAGTGATTTTAGCTTGCAACTATTCATGAGTAAATCGACTCGTTTGTATAATCTTGCCGCAACTCTTAAAGGTGAAAATAAAATGTAATAAAGAAACCTCTGAATTCGTTTTTTTTTTTTAATATTCGCCTTTTGGCAAATCCTAAGCTTTGGTATGCGTGTTTCTCACGTTTGTTATAAAGAGGAAGATTTCCAAATGTCCGTGAACATCGTCCTTTAAAAGTGTATATGTATTTAGAAACAATAAATGCGAACTGATTCAATTTACTAAACAAAACGCTTCCAAATTTGAACTCAGGCCGACCGTTCATTCGGCACATGTCGGTTATTTCGCAGTCCGACGTCCGCCATCTTTTCCAGATGCAACAGCTGTCCTGCTCCAATTTCAGTTAAAAAATGTCCTTTATTCGCTAATAAGTATTAATACATACATAGAGATCAGCCATTTCACGATATAACTGAGGACAATTTTTTGACCTGGGCTCAGCACGTTATCGTGCGATACAGCTGACAAGGACGATCGCACTATGTCAAGAAAAAAAAAAAAAAAAAAAAAAAGAAAAACCCTGGTGAAAATCCGAATGTACGGCGTGGCCAAAATACAGCTCATATATACACACAGTAAAAAAATTATTAAAACATCAACATTTGGATTAACAAGAATTCAGAAGTATTCGTTGTAGAAGAAATGAATCCATTTTTAATCATTTTTAATCCTTTTTAATACAAGTTTTCACCTGTCAATCTTTTTTTTTTTTACTGGACAGTTAAAAAAACGTTTAACTGTACACGAGCTGTACAATAAATGGAATTTGGCACAGGTGTACACTTTCCGTACAGTCGATTTTTACTAGGGTAGCCACTTGTGGGGGTGTCACGAATTACACCCAAAAATCGAATAAAAACATAGACTCTCGGTCGAAATGATGTACATACTCCACGTGTAGTTATTCATGGGCGGCTAAATTTCCCGTTCTCAAATACACTGGCACGTACAGAAATGTTGCGAATGCTTATTAAAGGAGCAGCCTCAGTAAACGAAAAATTATTGCAGGTTAGAAAAAATAGGATTGAGAGCAATGAGGAATTATTAAGAAACATTCATTTATTTTGGAACGTGAATACTTATATTAACGATTCCTCGTTGTTTTCAATCCTTTTTTTAGCTTTTGAATCATTTTGAATAATTTGTCGTTTACTGGGTAACAAAAAAGGAAACAAATGGCATAATGAAAACACATTGGGCGCCCGGAACTCGAGAATTATGACTGCAGACGCGGTTGAGGGGACAGCACTGTAAACGGCACTCACAAACTCACCTTACAACTTGGCAGAGATAATCGCTTACCGATCGGTAGATCGTGTTATTTTCAATATTTCAATCGTTGGGAGAATCAGTTTCTAAAATAATCCATGATACGAGACAACTGTGCAGTTTCAAAACAACAAAATTAAGTAACGCTACGATCGCAGGCAGAGGATCAGGACGACTCTCTGAAATTGAGTCACGGACTACATTATGCTGTAGATGGGCACTAGTGCCCAATAAGTGCACCGTTCAAGATCCCGCCATATTGCGGAACAGATCCCCGAAATTTTAACATAGCTTTCTAATAATTGTGCTCCAATAGAATATACTTCTAAGGAAAATGTGAAGTCGGATTAAAAATACATACAATTAAACGAATGGCGCAATTTAACATCGCATTGATATGATTTATATCAAATGATACGTATATGCTGGAAGGTTTTCCCTATACCATCGAACATACGGTTGCTAGAAGGACAGAGCCCACATTAAATGATGGGACTATACTTGTCGTTCCCCAGTGAGATAACATCTATTAAGAGTGAGAAAGACACTCTTATGCAAAGTACACTTGTTGTCCTTCGGTTCCCCGCAGTAACATATCTGAATAAGCACTGAAGTTCTACTTCTACGTTCATCTATGGATTCGCCACCTGGTAGCTAATTCGGAAGTATTGAGTACCCCTCGGAACGTTATTATATATATCACATATATGTACAGTTTTTCAAATCTTTCAAAGGGTACCAATTATTTTTAATTTTCATCTGCTTTGGTTGCCGTTAGTCAGCTTTAGATTACTCCGATTACTCATATGCAGACGAAATTAACTTATCGAGCTTCAGTTTTCTAAACGTATGGATATTTTAATGATATATTATCAAAAATATTTTATTTGTTTAAAGACGAAAGAAAAAGTTGAAATATTTTCTTAGAATACTGTAGTAGGAATCACTATATGTTGAGATTATTATACCCTAAATGTTTCCAATGAGTTTTAATAAGGCCATTTTTCAATTTTACGTAGTACATTTTTAATAATATACTTAAATATTTCCTTGTCATGTAATTTTTAAGGGTTTTATGAATTTTAAATTCATATAATAAAAAATATGAGGGAAATCAAATTTTATATGAATTTCTAAGGTATTGTTTTCTAATATCGTTATTACTTATATTATTTAGTAGGTTAATAAAAGATGTTCCGAAAGTATTCAGTGCTATCGTCAATAAGACTTTTTTCTTAATAAAACAAATTGTTTAAGTGTTTTTATATATTTTATTGATATGTACAGTGAGAGAGATATTAAAAAAGTGTTATCTCAATCAGGTTTGTGATTTAGCCACTGAACGTTTCTATCTGAATCATGTGCACGAATTGCATTGTATTGCTGAAAGAAACGTTTCCCATGTTCGAATGTTGCAATCATAATCGCACATGCAGGAGCAACTTTTACTAATCGAGGAGTTAGTCCCGTGAACAGGCCTCGTATTCCATTTTGATTATAAATTCTACCTATTGTGTCCCATGTTGTACTAGTTCTTCCTGGCTTGTCTAATGTAAAGAAAGAAGCAGACGTAAGACATTAATAACATACAAAGGAATAATATATAAATACTAATCATTTTGGAATAATAGTTAATGTGGAAAGGAAGTTAATAGTCGAAACTATCTCAGTACCGAAAAAGCCTTGATTTTATTGCAAGTATTCACTGTAAAAATATTAGATATAGTTTTACAATGCGCTACCTTGTAAATAAGTCGATTCACGTTTCACATAGTAAAAGCACAAGCTGCGTGTAAAACTACAAGTGTTACTGTTTGGATATGCAACTTGTACGTAATCGCAGCAAGAATGTAAATTATAACACTCTTTAACGCTTTTATTTTAAAAAATCATGACCATTCTTATTTTTCATAATTCATGATAATGATGAAAATATTACGTTCATCGATTACAAAAAGATTGTAATGGGACATCATGGGTAGTTTTACACACGATTTGTACTTTAACTACTTTTAGTTTTCAAGTTAGGCGGTGTAAAAATATATCCAAATTTTTTACAGTATATTACATTTAAATTTAAATTATAACTAATCTAAGTCTTCACACATCAATATCATAATAAAAATAAACATTAACGTTATAGTAAAATATCATTTATATGGTTTAAAGCAAAAATATAAAAATTCTAATTGTAATCAATATTTCTCGATACTCAGTGTACTTGAATTATTATTGGTTGACACTATTAGAGCTAAAACTAGTTCAAGTACATAGCATATAACCATTAATATTAAAGCCCTAACTAAACTATAATTATAAATATGAGATTTAGTAGCTATATCTGATTGTAATTAAAATCATTATATTTTATTTTACTTAAAATACTGTATCTTAAGATTATTTTGTAAATTTTGAAATAAGAAAAATCACATATTATTATAATTTAAAATACCTTTAAAATAAATTTCTTTCTCCCCTATTTCTATCTGTCGATGAGTCTTAACGACATCAAAAGGAATTGTTACCAATGCTGCTATCTGTAAAAATTATATTGATTTATTAATCAATATTTATAATAAATAAATAAATAAATAAATATTCTTTACTACTCATTAAACGAACGCAAGAAAATTAAAGCTTACAGATCCAGCAGCTGCCCCAGCAAAAAGACTAAAAGTAAACGTCTGGTGTGATTCAAAAAATATTTTCTTCAGGGTCTCGTAATTTACCCAATAAATTGCGCTAAAAGGTACATCTCGTAGCAAGGTTGAACTAAGACCTATCCACAGCCCTCGAACTCCAGTTGTTTGAATCAGTGTGTGCAAAGCCTGTTTCAATTCTACATAGTAATAAAAGGATATATTATATAAGTCAATATACTCAAAACCGTTTAAAAAGATTATATATCCAACCTGCGTAACTATGCTTCTGTGATTGCATTTTGGTCCTCACAAGCTCAAGTGGGCTCACTAGAGTGGCAGCCCAAACTCTTGCCATACTACCGGCTAACATTGGTATCCAAAACGGTTGTTGAACTGGATGAAATGACTCGATGTCTGTTCTTCTTGAATTATAAGTGTCCTAAATATAAAAATAACATTAAATACAATAAATTGTATATTTATCAAATTAAAAGTTGATAATTAATAATTGTAAAACATCAAGCAATACCTTTATATACAACCTTAATTGCTCGTACGATACAAAATAAACAATCGTTGCAGGCACAGCCAGAACTAATGTAGGACTAAGCCCACTCCACAAAGACATTGGCCCCTCGTGTTTGCTGATCTTCACTAAAGCATCCTATTAATTATAAATATATAAATTTTCAATTTGTAAAATATTAAACTTATTTTTTAGACTTATGAAAGTGTCTTACAATGGTACCATTAAATTTGCCATTCTTCAGTAACCACGATGGACCGGTGGCTTTCCCATTTGGACATGAGCACAAGTGATCCATTAAACCATTACAATATAAAAAGCACTTATTGGACAGCATAGCCTTTTGTTGTGTCTGTAATCGAATTTTCACAACATCTAATGGAGTGACTGCAACAGGTGGAAACACAATTGTAATATAAATATAGATTTATATATTCAATAGAACTTTAACTTGTTTAACAGATATTTATTTATTTTAACATTTAATTATTTAAAAGATATTCGTTTGGTTTAATTCGTTATAAATGGAACTATTGTTTACATGCATATTTGTATGTTGTAAAAAGGTCCATTCTTTCCTCGATTTCTTAAAATAGATAAATAAGTGGCAAATAAATACACCTTTTAAGTAATTTAGGTACCTATTATCGAGAAATACTTATTACTTTATGACTTTTACTTACCAAAGATAGAAGTGATGAGTGCTCCAGTGCACGAAGCAACCATTTGCTGGTACGGTTTAATACGATACCGTGGATCGTCATAATCTATTGTTGTAGACATACTGTTATTTGACATTTACGTTGTTAAATAAGAAACTCCAGGGAAGAATTTCTTCTTAATAAAGTACGAAAAATCACGTGAAAATGTTACAAACTTTGCCACATAACCTCCTCTTTCGTTTTAATGGTACCATTCCCTTGTTTCTGCGAATGGCCAAGAACTAATTATCGATCATTTTACGCCTCCCCTTCTAAACGCGAATGTCGAAAAATTGATAATAAAAATACTAATTTTTGAAAGTTTCCGTTAAGCACATGTCATAATCAAGGCCGCACTATACCGATATACCTATATATATATGTGTGATTGTACTGCTGCCCGGTACTTCAACCGTTCAACGGCACAGTCGGCTGATCGGTTAACATATATCTATTGTTTTGCGCAAACATTGCACGTGTTCATTGGTCACGTACATTCCCTACGCAGGCTTATCATTTGTTATTTCTCATTATTAATAATTATTATTGTATTATAAGTTAATCGTGAAAGAAAATAGAGCGAAATATAATGTACTAATCGAAAAAAAAACATAATCGTCATTTTGTGAACTGTTCAATTTTTCTCCTATATATATACCCAATCAGCAGTAGAGGGTAAAAAGTTTGACAGAATAATATGCATCAATTTTTTAGATAATTTTTGCAAGTTCTTTTTTTAAGTTCAAGTTCAAGTTTGTTTTGAGACTTATTTTGTCCAATCTGACACCTCTGATGCTGATTTGATACGTTAATCGCTGTTTATTAATATTTTTTTCTTCTATAAGACGACATGATTCTACATCAACGAAAAAACTATTGCATTTTTATAGTATATATTACAGAAATAATATTTATGAATATCTTGTTCAAACAAGTCCAGGTTGAAGTCTGACTTTAAAAAGAACCATATATTTTGAAAAATCATTGTACCAAATATATATATATATATATATATAATAATTGCCAATATAAATAAATAATAAACACAGCCACATTTAACAGCGTTTGAACGTGTCGATTAAACATATTCAACAATTTACAAAAATAAATAAACGAAAAACAATGAAATTTAATTTAAAAGATTTAAGATGAAAAGCAATGAATAAAATTATACATATAGTATACTAATGAATAATCTTTTTAATGCAATTGTTTTTAATGTTCAAAAACACGTTTGGATGTAATATATCTTAATCGTCTTTGATAAAACTGAACGTGACAATCACCACATCGGTAATATTATTAAACTCATACTATAGTCGTAATTGTTTCAACATAAAAGTTAAATCAAATATTGTATCTTTTATTTCTATCCACAATACTTATATATGTATTGTAGATGTTCGTTATTTTCGTTTGAATGATGCATGAAAATAAGTGAATCTTACGTATGAAGATTTCGTCCCGGTCATCTAGATAAATAAAAAAAAGGGTTTATATACACTTTTACTCACGCACACGAACGTATCTCGATTTTATCAATTATCTTATAATGACATCTTTAACGAGGAGCGAACAATGTATTTAAATAAAGTTGCAGCGCTTAGCAAATTCGTGTGTTTACGATGGTGGAATATGGTAATAAGACAAAATATACGACAGATGAAGTGGCTAGAAATAATGGAAAAAATGGGTCGAGGCTTTGGATAATTATTGACAGTTAGGTACGTTTACGATTTGACTCACTATAAAATGCAAGTATGATATATACTTTATAATAATTTTTGATGAATGTTTTAATGAAGATATAGTTTTATTTTCTTTTTATGTAAGATAATAATGTGATATATAGTTGATTTCTATATTGTTTTGCAAGTTTCCTATTACTGTTTAATTATTTACTTTCTTTTGTAGCATTTTTCGTGTATGTTATTTATTCATTTTTTTACGTAAAATGTTTATGTTTAAATGTTAAATTCAAGTTTTAACTCCATTTTTTTTTATTTAACTCCATTTTTTTTGTTTAACTCCATTTTTTTTATTTAACTCCATTTTTTATTCAAATCTATATTTTTATTCAAATCTATATTTTGTTTAATTTACATCTGTTTTCATATTCTTTATAGTCAATATATGTATAAACAATTTTAATAGAAATTTTCATTTTTTAGTTCAGGCCGCTGCATTTCGGTAGCGAATTGCACCGTAAATAATAACTGTTTCATTTTGTACAGCTTTCTTTCGACTTTTGCAGTTTCTATAAAGTTTTAAATATCACTGGAAACATTAATCGAAAATTTTTTAAATTATTTTATTATTTTCATTTTTTATTCGTTATGAGGGCATATCCACTCATGAGGACGAAAAAAGGCTCTTTCCATTATTCCACGAGCCCCAAAAAAAGCAATTTCCAGCGGACATATGACAAGTCGAAATAATGTTGTCTGAAATTAAAAAACTTAAAAGATTTAATTGGTAGATTACTTATCACCTCGAGGGCGAAGGTTTTTGAAAAGAGAACTTCAAAGTAAAAAACACGATTTTCGTTTGAAAAGAAACGACCGTTTTTTTTTTTTTTTTTTTTTTTTTTTAAATAAACAAATTCTATTTATTGTAAAAAAAATTCTTCGTCCATCCCCTGGTAAATATAATGTCTAAAAGAAGTGTGAAAATTTTTGAAAATATTGGTTCATTATATTTTTTTGAGTTATGTCTACCAACTTGTAAAACGCAGTTTTAAGATAAACGCGTTTAAAGTTTTCAATAAGGATAAAACCTTGATAAAACTCTTTTGTAAACTTTCTCAGGATCGTTGATTCCAGGGCCAGAAAATAAGTCTTGCTCTATCGTCAAAGTTTAATAAATCACTTTGTTGCTTGATAATAATTAATTTAAAAAAACTCGTTTTTTTTTTTAAACGGTGACTGCTGTCAGAAAGAAAGAAATGTCGCCAGTAGGGATGAATTGTTTCTTACTTGTCAGTTTTGTCACGCACCTTTAAAACCTTTATTAATGTCGAATATATTAAAGCTTCGTAACGCCCGTAAAATATGTCCTTTGTTATACAATACTGAGATTTTATTGTGATGATATCAATTTTTTGAACAATTTCATTTTCAATATTTCGAATGTACATTATTCGAAGCCTGAAGATTTTTGTTCGTTAAATTTTAAACACAAGTGCGTCACTCTACTGACCTGAAATTTCACCCGAGGAAATTAAAACTACTCGCTAACAGTTGAAATGGAACGAATTTAGCAACGAAGATGTTTTTCATTCGACAATGATTCTTTGTTTATCACTCCACCCGCGAAGATAATAACTTGAAATACATAATGTTCGTGACTCTCGTCGTTATTTCAATAAGTACTTTGTTCTGCTTTCGTATTTTGTTTCAACAATATTTTATATTTTATGATGATTTTGAATTTTTATTTCTACACTGAAAGAGAATCATATGGCCCAAGTGAAATTTTATTCAGACCCTTGAAAGATTTTACTTTATTATATAAAACATTTGTCAATTAACCCTTTGATATAGTTATAACCCAGATTACCACCTTTTTATTCACAACTTTTCTTTCTAGACATTAGATGCTTTTAAAGTAATACACAATAATAATTTTTTACAAAATGACAGAAAAAGCATCGTGGAATGCAACAAAAATGATAATAAATATAGTTACGCAACATTATAAATAAATGAATCATAATAAATTATAAAAAATAAACATAAAATCATTTTTTTTTTTATGTATTTTTGGGTAATTCAAAAAGAAACCTCGTATATATTTGCGTTTTTTATAGGAAGGCTGATTACGAATTTGAGGTCAGTTTTCAAAAATTAAAAATGGCTGTAAGAAATTAAATTATTACTGGATTTTGATTTTAATAAATCGGCCATTTTGAATATTTACAATCTATAAGTTCGGATTCATAATGAACAACCCAGAAAACTCCCATATACGATTTTACATGAAATCCAGGAACGTATAGATTTTTAGGTGGCATCTTGGATCCGCCATTTTGAATTTTTAAAACTATGATCAGGTTCGTGATCAGTCACCTCTAGAACCCTGTAAGGGTACAGCGTATATACTAGTAAATTAATGTATAGTAAAGAGCTACTATAATATAATACTATATAGTAAAATAATGTATAGTAAAGAGCTAATGCTTTCTGTTTTTTATCGTCACAGTTTACTTTTTTCAGGGCAGATATATATAGAGTTGAAAATATATTCAGCTGAAACTAAAAATGAATAATACTTTTTTCTGAAACGATTAGATGTAAAAATTATACACAGAAAAAAAAATTATCTCAGAATCAATTTGCATTGAATTAAATATTTCAAACATACTTTCAGCATCCGGGAGGAGAAGATATTATTTTTGAATACGCCGGTAAAGATGGGACGAATGCTTTTAACGACATGGGCCATTCTTCGGACGCTAGAAAGAAAATGAAAACATTTGAGATTGGACAACTAACATCAGTATGTATCAAACTAATTAATGCAAATATATGCATGATTTTGATTGATTTTATATTATGTTATTTTGAACCAACTTGTTATATATAAAAAGAGAATAAAAAATGTCAATCAACATTCGTCGTATGTCTTATAAAAGTTTTTTGAAATATTTTTCTTCAAAATATTTCTCGATTTTAATGTATTTATAAAAATTTATGTCTTGTATGTAAAATTGTCGACGGTGGTTTTTAAATTCGATGATTTGTATTGAATTTTTTTTTTTCGGATAAACGTCATCAATTGTGTTCTTTATCAAATTACAACAGTATATAGATTGAAAATTTTCTTTCCTGCATTATTTTTGTATGCATATAATGTGGCCTTATAAATATTAATTAATTATTATTTCTTTTTGCATTTCGTGTATTGTTTCATATACTTTCTGACGTATAAAATTTTTATATGATATTTTTTTTACTGGTTTCTAATAAATATGTGAGGTAGACCAAAAAATTATTTTATATTATTTCAAATATTACTTAAAATACCATTATTAAGTATACAGGGTGACCCATTTTAACTTAGACAGTAAAATATCTCAAAAAGTAAGCGTTGCCCGAGAAAAAATTTCAGATATGGTAGTTGTATGGTTGATAGGGGGCCAAATGATTGTGACCTCGATTTTGACCTTGACGACCATTTTCAAAGTCATTTGAAGGTCATCTTCGTTTTTTCTTATGGGAACACATATTTTTTTTCATGGATTCGGA
>JAPYZR010002409.1:0-16994 GCA_030522945.1 Trichopria nigra
AGTGCTGCTGACGAGGCAGAAAAGGCAAAAGAAAAAACCGCGAAGGAAGCAAAGAAGGCAAAGGAAAAAGCCGGTGGATTCTTATCCGGAATGTTTAAGAGTGTTAAACACGCGGTCGATGAAGCAGCCGACGATGTTAAAGAGTTCGTTGAGGAGACAAAACAAGGGGCTTTAGAAGAGCAGGAGAAAGCTGAAGATATAAATCTCGCTATGGATAAATTCTCAAAAGAAACGGTTGATTCCGTTGATGCTACTGCGAAGTTATCTTCGGATACCGCTGAGAGTACCCTTGATTCGTCCATTACGGGATCGAAAACATTAAAAAATGAAAAAATTTACGATACTGAAAATGTCAATGATTCTAAGGTCGCAACTCTTATGTTTTTGAATGATTGTCGAAATTCTGCATCTGATGATCTAATCCATGGATCGCCACGTTCAGCTTGCAGCTCTGCCCGAAGTTCATTGGAACGCGGTTCATCTCTTGATGATGGGAAGCCTGTCAAGTCTAAGAAATCCAAAAAGAAAAGCGGTGTTTTTTCGAACATTATGAAAGGTGCAAAATCTGCATCACATAAGTTAGGTAGTAAAATCGATCATGCCACGGATGGATTGAGAGACGCGACGGAGAGATTTTGGGATGATACAAAACGTGAATCTCAAGACTCGCGTGCGTCTGGTAGCTATGATTTCTCTCCAGCACTTAGAGGCGTTGATAGTCTAACCGGCGATATCCCAGTGGATACTGATATTGTTAGTGATAGAGTAGGTAGTTTAGAAAGTGATTTGTATCATAAACAATCTTCGAGCATTCCATTGGAAACTAGTCTTTCGGATAAACCTGGAGAAAACGATAATTATGCGCTAATTAAGTCTTCTAGTATAGTAAGTGATGTAACTAGCGACCTAATGCACATTGAACCTCACGTACATCACACCGTCACCACAGTCATTACAAAGTCTGTGCGGACGGCGGCGACCCCGCCACCCAGCCCCGCCGAGTTCAGTGACAATAGCATTAAAGGTATCTTGCAATAATTGTGTTATATACGTATATATATATTAAATATATATATTACATACCAGCTGTGTGTAACATAATTAATTGATTAAGTTAATGCTTTTTTGTAACCTCAGTTTACACACACCCAATTCATTAAGTCGATCAGTAAGCATTCATACGCCGTCTTATCTTTCACTTATAACTGAACCTAACTTCTGTAACCTTAATCATAGCACTGTAATTTGGTTAGCTAATGTCAATACGTGACGTTATTAATTTGAATACGAAAGATTAGCATACATTTTTAACTCGTATATTTTACATATGTAATATACGACTAAAAGTGTTTGTATTTTTTTGTATAGAAGTATATAACTCCCATTCACATTGATTTTCCTTTTTAGTCTTGGTTTGATACGATTTCTATTATTTTACCTACGTTTGATGCATGATTCCAGGTTTTTGCGCAGTTTCGCACGTCTGTCGATCCGCTACCTCGTGTGTGGTTGTCGAGGTACGGATAAAAAAAGAAAAATACACACGGCAATTTAATTTGTTTTCTCCCTCGTATATATTTATTTTATCCTAATTTATTGATTATTATTCTAGCATAACATATACCTAGATATCATGAGTTGTTAATATTATGAAGTAATAAGTAATAAATATCATTGAAATTAACAGGAAACCACAGTCTTGTGAAGCATGATCCGAGGTATGACATGCAGGGAAAAACATCATTCATCCTAATCTCTCCGTTAAATCACTGCTTTATATGTTGAACATTGTCTTTCCAAAAGAATCTCACGTGCATAATCATGATTTTCAGATGTGACCGAGGAAGCCGCGAAACGGGCTCAGACTCTAGCAGATGAGGCGCAATTGTTGTCCCAAACAGGTAATGTAGATAATAATATTAAGTTAAATTCTACCATACCATATGAATATAATAAGCTAATTTAGGCCACAACCACTTGTATTTTTATATTAATAGCAGACTACATTTTGGTGCCCTCGGTTATATTTAGCTTTATCTTCCATAGTTGGCACTTGCTGACGCTTTCCACACTAACCAACAGGCGATGCATGCCTTTTATTAAATGGCGATAAGTAAATTATTCTAGATTTTGCATTAATAACTAAAGTGGAACTATATCTGTAGTTCATCAAATACACGTAAATTTGTACCTTTTGATAAAACGCATGCATTCGTTCAAACACGATTTCATTAAGTGTTTATAACGATTAATCCCAGTGCAATACTGATACGTACTAAATAAGAGTTGTTTGAAATGCGCAATTTCTTTATTTACATATCTCATTATACATATACATTCTTTATCATATTATACATATCCATAAATCAGACCTTGTTGAGTCTTAACCCCACTTCGCAGCTGAGCTAGAGTTGCGGTTACAAATTAGTGTGTATCAATGTGCTTTATGTCCTTGCTCCTGTTCTTGTCCGTGTCCTTTTGGATGGGTCAGGGCATGATTCGGCTGAGATTGATGGGACTGTAGAGAGGCATGCTACTTCCGCTACGTCAAAGCAACCCGTTCCTGCACCTCGACATACTACCAAGACTTCATCGGCAGTAAATGACTTGAGATTAGACTTGAAGGACATAACAATTCCGGATACCCCGAAGAGCGATATATCCGAAACGCTCTTCAAGACATCCCATACATCTCCAGATAAAAGATCATCTTTATTGACCGATGAGAAAGAATTCACCAAGAAAAGCCGCATTCCTATAAAAGTCACTGAGTCTACGAAAGACAGTGATAAATCAATAGCGGAGAAAAATGCTGATCTGCCCTATAAAGGATCAATATCAGAAGTAACGATAATGAATTACGGCGAATCGCAAGTGCCCTTAAAAAAAGTCGACCGGAAAGAAGATTTTGAAGTTCTGCAAGAACCGGACTCTGTGCGTAAATCCACGACAGTCGTAGAACATGCAAACTTTGCTCAGATGCGTAAAAGTGAACCAATGAGTTTTAACGAAAAGTTTGATTCCATTATGGATAATTTTGGCACAGATATAGTTGAACGTTCCAATATTGATTTCTCAAATATGGCAGTGAACGAAGGAGTTTTCGACAGTGCTACTTTCGAAATGGATAGAACGAAGGATTACTACAGTAACGAGAATAATATGTCGAATAAAATGCAGCGCGAACCCGTGATGAATCCTCTTTTATGCGAGAAACAAGAGATTTGGAAATCGGTTATTGCTTCCGGAGAATCGCTGATTTCTCAAGAATTGTGGGAAGCACAGTATTCCTTGGACACGTCACCGGGTTCAGGACACGGCGATATTTATTCTAAGAATACCAATTCTAGAAATGATATGAACAGTGACACAGAAAGCGATGGTTCTCCAAGGCCCAGAAGAAGATCTTTGAGTAAAAGACGAACAATGGGCAGTTCAAGTGGGTCCGACGTGGCATTACACGAAGGAGCTGAGCTCTCCCCTTTGGAGGACGACCAAGGTACCTCACTCACAGCTAACATTCTAAGTAAGCAATGTACATATCCTGCTAATCCGTTGTCAGACGTCATTACATATCGTTTTTCATATTATCATTATACAATTTATTATCTCTTTTATTTTCTTTAATGCTTGACGAGATTTGTGTGGAATGTTAATTTGTGATTGACGCAGTCACTTCTCGCATGGAATATAATGCAATGATTTTATAACAACAATTACAATTACAAAAGGCAATTAACGTCATGTGCTTATTGCTTGGCATGCGTGCGCGTATATTTTGCAAGTTAAATTATTAATCGATGCAACAAAAAAAAAAAGACGCCATTTTTTTGTAAAAAGGTGAAAAAGTACGTCTCGTAAACTTGGCTACAATATTTTCAGTACATACTTTTTAAACTGGCTATGAACGACAGAAAAACAAAGCTTGCGCCGGTACAAGAGTGGTTCCGCTTTCCCAAAGTTGTCTTTGCGCTAAAGGATTATTCTTGAACTTCACCGACATCATCACAAGTGTATTACTGGGTTATTGGAGACCGTATGTGCCTTTCATTGAGAGTACTGCTGCACATTACGGACGTTAATGTTCTTACCTCTCTCAGCATTCCGGACTTTTGAAGGGTAGCTTCTGGGCGTAACATATCTTCATTGATCATTCTCGTGTGCGCTTATACAAATTTCTTCAGGACTATTAAAAAATATTTCTCATTACCAGCTGATATTTCTTTTTTAATTCTTTAACTCACTTTTAACTAACGTTAAGAAGAAATTGTCTTCGTCAATGTCAAAATCAATGTTTTGCCACCAGTCGATATGATATTCACTACAATATTTATAGTTGAAACTTACGGAACGGATAATATTGACTTAGCACGGATGCATACCTCGGTACGGTCCGAGAACTCGAGTAAGCAGAACGGTCTTGTAGGAACCACTCTTAGGACGAAGACTGGTAACGATGGCTGCGTATTATGGACGCTTGTAATAATAACAGTTTTGGTGGTCCTACTTGCGGTAATACTTGCCCTGGAACCAAGAAGCGTCTGGGCACCAGATGGGTACGATTAATCTTAATACTACTACCTATCCCTATTGTCGAATTCAGTTTCCAAATATTACATATAAATAACGATTACGGGGATGAAGCGATTACTACCGATTTCAGGATTTGCAGTAAGTTTCACGTCAGGACGCATTGAGACAAGCTTTCTTTTTCTGACTCTTCGGATAGAATTTTCCAGATCTGTCATGTGCATGAGTCTAGTATTATAATTTTGAATAAGCATGATGTTACGCATTTAGTTTTTGTTTCAATAGTTTGATTAATAGTTTCATGAAAATGTGCAATATAAAAACGCATGTCTCCAAAATAGAATTAGCATTAATGATTGACATACTATAGCCTTCCAGTATCACGATCTTTTCCAGATCCTTTTTAATACTATTTTAGCATCCACGACAATTTAAATCATATATCAAGATAAAGCTAAAATGTAGAGGGACCAAGGGACTAAAAGTACTTAGGTACAATGTTAGAATTGTTAGGCGAATATGGTTTGGGGCGATGAATATAAAATTTCACTAATAATGTATGGATAAGTACACGGTTTTATCAAATTCTTACAGTTGCGCTGACTTACATACCCACACTCGCAGTTTAGATTATATATAAGTATTTAAAGTAGCCACTAATAGAGTTTCCAATTGTTCAGACCCAAGTCTCAACAAGACCGAAGGTTTTACAAAATTATCTGATGTACATATAGCAGGCATCCGTAAACTCTTTTTAGATCGTAATAACTTTCATGATCATTGTATGATATTTTGAAAATATAATTTTTGAACAAAAAGTATATAAATAATAAATATAGTTAATAAATATAGTTAAACACACATCAGCTGTTAAAATTCGTCTAACAACACTAATACAAGTATAGTTAGTACTGGCGCCTTTATATATGAATACATAATATTTGTTTTAATTTATTTTCAATTATTAAAGTAACGTCTTTTTTTATGTACTCTCGAAACTGAGATGAACGTAATTAGGTATTGCAATCATAATTACATTGCTAAATTGCTTTATTATTCAGCAGCTTTTGACAGCCCTTTCCACAACATCGCTGCGTGTAGCACTTTACTTATAAACCTTGACGACGTATGCCGCAGAGTAGTAAATGATTTAAATACTACTCGTTATAATTTGTTATTATATCCTTGTCGAATAATACGACTCCTGCCTTGCGATGTTTTAATTATTTAAGAATTCACAACGATCAAATTTCGAAGCCCGTGCGGGTGTTAACAATGTTGCGCCCGCAATACGAATTCTACTTTTTTTTTTCATAGTTGGCACGGTAGCTATATTCGATTTACATGATTACGAAATTATATCGATGATCTATTGTGATTCCCCATATTGTGATAGAAAACATATTTCCATAACTATACTTGGAAAATGAAAATCGTAAATTATTCATTTCAGATTTTATTCCATACACTATAGAGATAAAACCGGTGAAGTTTATATTCACCAGCGTATTTTTGTCGCTCGTGAACTTAATTTATTTTCATGAAATTCCGAGACATTACTCAACGTTACGTGGTATGTGTAGAGTTCATTAAAGGAAATAGACGAGCAATTTGATGGAACTTTTTTACGACAGATTATGAATGAATAACGTATAACGATTCTTATTATCTGTGTTATTATTGAAGTTCAGGTTTCCTCGATAAAAGGAGAACAGTAGAAAATGGCAGATCTTCACATGCTATATTTATACAACATTTATATATCGTAAGGCTTTTTCTAAATAAAGTGCAATATACGTGCGTGACGCACATGGACGCATACGAAGTCTGTTGTATTAAGTTTGGCTGGTTAAGTAAGATTTACGGTGTATATTGGCAGTTGTTTAGCAGTGTTGTCACTTTTTTTATATGCGTCTAGCTTTAACCCGTGTTTGGGCATGATGTAAAATTGATATACACTTGTAAATATTATAATTTATATTGCTGTATTTTAAAAATGTATCAAATATGTATATTGTAATACATATATGTAAGACATGCATATATTCTAAGTTAATTATAAAGTATATTATTTTATAAGAAATAATAATAAAAAGGTTGAATGCAATATCAAATCGCTAATCCGTTGATCTTGTTTTATGCAGAGTCTGATCTAATGCAACAGAATGAACAAGCCTACTCGGAGGTTATTGTCACCGAGACGAATCCGGAAACAAACGAAAGGTATGTGTGCGGTATTATGCTTTAATTACTTCAGTTAATTAATATACTTATTGCATTTATAATGAAGTACAGAGTAAAATATACTTCAGATAGACTGATATGTTTGCCGTTACAACAGCATAATTTCAATATAGTTGAATTTTTAGATTCTACCGCGCACATACAACAGCGCAACATTATCAAACTATATATAATTATATACACACACATTATAATGGCAAACATATATCGGTGTCTGAGTGTGGTTTCAACCAATTCATATATATATAATTATCCACTTAAATATCACCAGATTGCATAAATGAACTCATAGCCGTGATCACACGATGGAGATCACATGATCTGGTCATGATCACGTTGGGTGCGGGTCAAATTTCTTAAAGATCAATGTTTCAGTACCAGTTAAAACTCCTAATTTTTATGTTCCTAATATCCAGATTTACGAGCGTCCAATTATCCTAATGCAAACATTATTAAGGTTCATAATTCTAATATTACTTGAGGTGTCCCACAGATATGGTACCACTTTATATGTATATGTAATGTCGACGTTAGGGGTTTTGGACTTTTTTTTTATTTTTAGCGTTTAGAAGTTTTAGTCGTCATGAAAATTATCTTTAGGAATTATGAACATTAGGAACATAACAATTAAGAGTTTTAACTTGAGTTTGACCCGCACCCATCACGTCGTCAAATCATATGAAGCGACGACCGCAGTGACTCAGTAGAACATTTATGTACGTTTACTTAGAATTACAGTCATGAGCAAATAAATAATTGAATAACGTTATATATTTTACGCTTATGTTTCAGAATAACGAGAACTACGAGAACTTTAACGACGACAATCCCAGCAGCTGGTGGCGATCCAAGCGACTCGGACGAGCTTCGCGACTCCATGCAGAAGATTGTCGACCAATTTATGACGGAAGAACGCAAAGGGCACTGAGATTACCCACTTCCTCCGCAGGACAAACGCTCCACATGAAACAATTAAACGAACGAAAATAGACAAACAAATTCTTCATTCGACATGAAGGTGCGAACGATTGAGGGGGGGGGGGGGGCAAACGTTTCTGCGATCGTCGTAATTTTGCGTTGTCACGCATCTTGTCCGATGCCTATCCTCGCGCATCGGACGGGGAATACGCAGACGAATAAAAAGAACGCCGGTCGACGCATCAGGTGTGAAATAGTCGTGAGCCAGAATCGCGCGGTCGCGTTTTACGTTTCGAAGCTTTTCTCGCCTTCCCCACGACCTGCTCTCTACAGCCTTTCTTTGAGCGCCGAAAGGCTCTTGTATTGTTACAGCTAGTTCGACTAGCTGCTAAAAGCTAGTCCTCACTATGCCCGTCCATGTTTATTGTCTAATGAAAAGCAACGGTCAACGCGGCGGGAGGTCCGATTCGGTAACGAGGTCCGGATGTCTTGTTCGTCCGCTTCCAATGTTCGGACATTGGGTCCGATGCAAGATGTGACGTCTCCCGTGCAATGGATGTAGACCGAAAAATGTTTGCCCTCAATGACGACAGGAAGAGTACCGTAACTCGCAAAAAATCGACTCGGTAAAGAAAACATACGTAGATCCTACAACTTAAGCAGAATCAAATTTACTACACGTTATATTTAACATTATTTATAAATAAATAAATAAATAAATGAAAACGAAGTAAAGCTATATTAGGCGCCCTCGGCGCCGGCGATGTCGTTGGCGATCATTTGTTATAATCGTATAAAAAAAAGCTTATTACGAGCGACGCTTCTGCACTGAACAGGGAGGCGAAATTTTCACACTTCATAACTACATACATACAGCCTTCGGCTTTCGGCGGACCGAGGACAATGGAGAAAAGTCGTGCTTTCCCGCTGTTCGGCGATATATTATAATAAATTTTACGCGAAATGAAAAACTAAAGTATGCAATGAATTATGAATCGCACGAATGTGTGCTGACTTGCCATTGCCCAAAGCCCAAACGTATCAATAAAGCACAATAAGCGGAGGCCCATTGCGTATCCATGTATGCATATCTCCCTTACCATTCAAATCTTGATTGTTTCTGATTTGAGGCAATGGCAAGCCATATACGATAATGTTTGTAAACGCGCTCGGCATGAGACGCGAAATGTACATTTGACTTATTTAAAGGAATGAGTATTTCCTGAACGTTTTTTCATTGTGTATATTTATAATTATGTTTAGCGATAAATTATACAAGTGTAATGTATTACGCGATTGTAATATGTATGCGATTGCATGATGAATAGTTTTATTTATACGAGGAGGCCCAAGAAAAAAAAGAACAGCTGTTTTTGTAAAAGTTATACATTGAATTTTTTCGCTGTGTGCTGTCGATGCGAGTTGTAGGAGGAAGAAAAAAAAATGAAAATTGCTTCGTCGCGTGAAATTAAAGGAAAACTCGTCTTCGATGTATATGAGAGAAACTCTGGCTTGTACGATGTAACTACGGTGAATCTTGTTGAAATGGTAATAACGCAATCGTGCTAATAAGACAAAAATGCGACCGTATATAATATATATTAATTATATACTTAGAAATCTTCTAGTATATAAAGATATTCTATTAATATATGAAATATTATATTGAGATGAAGAAAATGTCTACACATCCAAGATTTATAAATTATAATGTATACTGTCCACAATATGCTGCATTCGATAGACCTTGTCTTAGAGCCCACCAGCACCTATAAAGACCAAAAGCACAATCAGTCAAATCAGCATCAAATCGGCATCCTTTAAAAATGCTTCTGCATACATCCGATATCTCGTATGATATTCAAAGTTCAATTAAGTTCGTACCAGTATATATATATATATATATATAGATCTTCATGCCTCTTATTGCTTACACATATACAGGGTATGTCGTGTTAAAGAAAAAGAGAATCGTCGAAGGATGCTTATTTCTATCGTAATTTTTCTACGATTTGAGTTCATCGATGGCGCACCTTGATGAGAAAAGAAAACATTGCAGTTCGTAAACCTGGAATGACTTGCTGTACTATCCTGCGATTGAACATGTCGTCAACGAGGATGTTATAAATAAACCTATATATATATTATCTGTACGTTTATCAGAATTTTGGCATTTTTTCAAAAGCAATCCATCACATTTGAAGATTTCAAACTTGGAGGCAAAAGGTGGTAACTTTACACGTATATAAACATATACATTAGGGATGGCACTTAGGACCTTCATTTTTCGCTACGTTCCACAATGATGAAAAATAGAATATAATAATTTTTTTTTATTTTATTTTTTTTTTTTTAATATGAATCGTATAATTAAATTTCAATAAATGTCAATGGCTATTACGATTCGTGCATGGATTTTATATCCTTAAAAATAAAAACGAATCGTAATGGCCATTGAAATATAGAATTGTTTTTTTTTTTATTTATGCAATCTTAATCCATGCTTGGATTATTTTGCCAAAACGTTAGTATTGGGACAGAAAATCTTGAGAGGAAAGATTTTTTGGATTTTTTAATACTAAAATAAAGGGGGGATGATCAAAAACATTTTCGAAAGTTTTTAGGATGTTATTTTGATTAATATTTTATTCAGGAATAATATTTTGTACACCACGTCTATACATAAACAATCCACACGCAATATTTGCAAAAGTGCTTATGCACTTGTACGCTGCCTGAATCGACTCAAAGAGTCTTCCATATAAACAAACCTATTCTATCCTAAAACAACGTTTAACTGTACACGAACTGTATTTTGGCCACGACGTATATACATTCGAATTTTCACCAGGGTAACTAACTAAACCTAACTTATTAACTAACTAGGATAACATTCATTACAATAACTTAATTAAAAGGATATGTATCATTACATTTGGTTCCTATTTATTTTATAATAGAATTATTTTTCCCATATCTGGGTTTCTAGATCATGTCTATCAATTGTATGTAATCAAGCTTTAATTTCCTTTTTAAATTGAATTGGCGCAATTTTCGAGATGTCCAGTCTACTAGCTTATGCTTAAGCATTTACTACCTGCGTATTTATAAAATCTTTTAAGGTTTCTGGTTTTACATCGCGGTACATACAGTTGTTTTTTTACTACGCTTCTAGTATGCTTTGCATGTTGGATAACATGTGTTTGGTAGAATATAAATAGTTGCAATTAGGAAATACATTTTTCTTAAGTCTAACAATTTTGTAATTTTATACAATTCCTCTGTTGTAAACAGTCGACTTTTGTTGAGCATAACTTTAATAATTCTTTTGTGGATAGTTTCTATTATTTCGAAATAATTGTTTTTTGCTCCTCCCCATACAAGTAGTCCATATCGAAGAATTGACATTAATAATGGTTGATATATTGTAATAAGTTATTTAATCGTGAAATACTTTCTAATTATTTTGAATACATATAATGAGCGTCGCAGTATATTTGCTATATAATTAATATGTGATGGTTCCAACGCAAATGACTATCTATGTAAATTCCAATTCCAATTGATATTTCTTGCATTTTAGGTATACTGTCCTTGTAACATCCGAAGGGCAAGAAGTTTGTTTTTGTAATATTGAGAGTTAATTTATTTGCTATAAACCAAGATATTATTTTGGGTAGAAATATTTTTATTTTCCCGAATACTTCATCCCAATTTTAACTTCGAAGTACAAAGCAGTGTCATCAGCAAAAGCTAATGCTATTCCATCTATTTCAACATTTTTTTTTACGAGCGGATGGGGAAACCTTCAAAAGGCACCATGGAGTGTCCGCACTCCATGGTAGTGTAGTATTCTTACCCACTAAAACCCCACACCCTTCCAGCGGCTGATGGTACGATGTTATAATGCCACCCGGGAACACCCGTTAGGGCTTTGCTGCGACCAGCCCCCGCTCCAATTCGGCTCGAAGCTCTCTCCATTTCTTACATTCAAAGAATATGTGGAGGACATCGTCCCGGAGGTAACTGCAGTGTGCACATGCCGGCTCCGGGACTTTCCCCATTTTGTGGGTAATATGGTAGTTTACCTCTCCGTGCATGCGATTGACCCCTCAATTCGGGGTATGAGCCGCGCGCTCCACCGTCCCCATTTGTCTTCTTCCCACCGGGACTGCCAGATACGAAGGGTCTCTTCCCTCGCAGTCCTCGTGGCTTCCAGTCTACCGAGAGTTCCTCTCCCCTGGTAGACCAGCATCCTTTCCCTCGCCTGAAGGTCTATAGGGATAACTCCCACAACCACCAGCGCCGCCGACTCAGAGATCGTGCGATAAGAGCACGCGATACGGAGAGCACCCCTCCGCTGCACCGCGGCGAGTCGCTTCCGATACTTCTCGTGCCGCAGAGCATCAGCTCAGACTTCAACACCGTAGAGCATGACAGAATCCGCGATCCGCATAAGCAGGAGTCGCTTGCAGGGCCAAGGTCTTCTTACATTGGCCATAACCCTACACAGAGACGTCGTCACGGTGGCCGCTTTGTCCGCCGCCCCACGTATGTGCTCCCATAAGGTGAGCTTGTTATCTAGCATCACCCCCAGGTACTTGATGTACTTCTTTGTCTGGACCGTGACGTCTCCCACCCTGAGGGAATGGATCCGATCCATTCTCTTCTTCGTCAGCAGCACGATCTCGATAGCCGCAGCCAGCTCGAGCCCATGTTCCTCCAGCCAGTAGGAGACGCGGCGCATCACCTGATTTAGCTTCATCTGTGCTTTCTCGAGGTCTCTTGCGATGACGACGATCAGCACATCATCCGCATATCCAATCGGGGAAGTATCCTCGGGCAGGTTTAGGCGCAGTATACCGTTCTATGAGATGTTCCATATTTCCAGCACCGAGCCTTGAGCGATTCCTGATGTTATCTCTCGTTTTTTCATGCCATTATCTGTCTCGTACACCAGGAAGCGGTCCTCGAGGTAGCTCTCAAACATCCGATAAATATACTGAGGCACCCCGAGTTCTCCCAGCGCCCTGAGTACATTTGGTCCATCGCACGGAGTTGAAGGCGTTCTTCACACCCAGGGCAGCCACCAGACAAACAGGGCGCGAGTGGCGGTTACCGCGCTCCGTCGTTCTGGCAGCGGCCACGGCCTCCGAGATCGCATCTATAGTTGACCTCCCCGCCCTGAAGCCGTACTGTCCGCCAGAGAGGCCTGTATGCCGATGGAGAATCAGCCGGCCCTTTGCCCTTGCCTATCACAAGTCGTCCCATTTTCCAGAGGGTGGGGAAAATTCCCGCTATCAGGCACGAATTGTACATGTTAAGCAAGAGCTCCGGGAAGCCCTCAGCAACTACGGCTTTCAATACTTCCGTTGGGAGCCCATCCGGACCCGGTGCTTTCCTATTCTTCATCGTACGTACCGCCCTCTCCAGTTCCTCTCCTGTAAAGAGCGGTACGTCCTCCGGGTACATCGGACGTCTCGGTCGTTTCGGATGTGAGGGAAAGAGGGTGTCCACAATGTGTTCGATCATGCTCGCGTCCGTGGGCCCACTCATTATGTAGGCACCAAGTTTGCGAGACACGATCTTATACCCTAATCCCCAAGGATTATCTAGATTCTCGCCCAACTTCTCCCCTCATGGACGCTGACTGGACCTGATGGCCTGTCGGAGTCGTCTCTTGGCTTGAATGTAATTAGCCTGCTCGAGGACGCCCACGCCGTCCCTCCTCCTGATCCGTAGCGCAAGTCGCCGCAGCTCGTCGATCTCGCTCGTCCATCAGTAATCATAGTCTCTGACCTTTCTGGGTTTCCTTCTTGGCGCCGCTTCTTTGCAGACACGGTGGATGAAGCGCATCGTGGCATTTGTCACGGCCTCGGCCCGCTCTGAAGCAGTTTGTCGATCTGAAATTCTTTCCAAAGCCGGCACCACGTTTAATGGCAAGAAATAGCTTCTCTTTGTTCATTTTATTGGTGTTCGACTGGGGGGTCGTTGGTGCGCATCGTTACATGTAGTGGCAGTTACACCGCGCACGTGGAACGTGATGTATTGGTGATCGCTGGCCGTGAAGTCCTCGATCACCTGCCAATCATGTACGTACGCCACCATGTCTTCCGAGGCAAGGGAAATATCAATTATGGTTCCCCTATACCCAGGCCTCCTAAAGCTGGTGACCCGGCCGGTGTTAAGTATCACCAGACCGAGCCTGGAGGCCATATCCATGACCCGGTTTCCCCTCGAATCCGGATTCTCCGCACCCCATTCGAGAACTTTAGAATTAAAATCTCCTGCCACTATCAGATGACTTCCCATGTCTCTGAGTGCGTCCTCCAGCCTATCGAGTTTGGTCTGGAAAGCGCCGACGGCCTCGTTTGGAGTGAAGTAACAGCTGACGTATGTCACGCCGCCAACCCTCACCCAAATGAAACCGTCACCAGATCCATGGCCCGCACTATGAAATTTTCAGGGGTCCGGAATCCAGATCGCCGCCGTACCCAGAGTGTCTTCATACCACCCTGATCCTTCCCTGCGCCGGTATACTGCTCAACGGCAGTCAGCATGTCATGAGCGACCCTGCTCCTGTTGATATTGCACTGGAAAATAATCATCATTGCTTGGCGGCTGCAAGGGTGCCACGAAACGCCCGACAGACACCTGATGCCGAGATGTGGTTCATCTCGGTGGGACAGAGAAAAGACAAAGGGGTGGAAGTACAAGTAGCCGCCTTGTATCCCTCGGCCCCACACTTGTAGCACCAGGCGCTCCTGTCCGGCCCCCTACAGTTTCGGCCTTGATGGCCGAAGCCGAAGCACCGGTAGCATCTCGTCACTTCCGTGCGCTGCTTTATTCTGCAGCGGTTTATGAGTCCTAACCGGATTCCACCTAGCTGCAGAAGCTTCGATGCGGTCTCTTCTTCCAACGCAACAACGGCCATACATTGTTGCCTGCTGTTGGGTTTGGAGACCGACACCGTAAGTGCTCCGGCGTATTTCTCCAGTTCAGGGAGAGCCAGAAGTGCCCCGACCGTGGTGCAGCAATCCAGGTCCCTGATCTCCAGGGTGACTGTAGGAGTCAGTTCTCGGACCCGACCATCTCCACCAACTGCCTTCTGGAGGGCGTCAGTGAGACGTCTCCTGTTCTCGGCGGACGTGCTTGTATGCTCGAAAACTCTCTGGGTTCACACTATATATGACCCTGACATTTTCGGCGTACGATTTACCTTCATAAGGTTTAAGCGCAATGGCATCCGGCCGGGCGCGTCTCTTCTTCTTTTTGACGCCGGTGTTTTTGACGTCCTGATGCGTCGGTGGCACGTTGTTATTTGCCACCAAAGTCGCCGCGAGCGCGGGTGCCCGCCACCTCGGCCGGACCACACTCAAATTTCAGTATGGGTTCCTTTTTACATATAGAAACGATATGTGAAATAAAAAAAAATGTGTGAAATTTATTTTTCACATTACAAACCGAACATTATTCCATAGAGCTGCTCGAAAAAGGTGTGAAGAGAGAAATTTTACTTATTCAACCCGCACCGTTGGTCGACACGAAGTATTGAATTTGGTATACGCTTTGATTTTCTGAGTTTCATACTTTCAGAATTTTTTTATAAGAAAAGTACCCATCCGAATTTAAGTTTCAATCGCTCATTTTGTTCGTTAGTTCTTGAGCTATATCCTCATATTTTTTATTTTAGCTGCACATTCTTACATCAAGCTCTATAGTCTCTGCAATTCACACACTTCGAAAATTTCTCATATTGTTCGTCGATCCGTCCGTTCGTTATATCGCCATCGTTTTTATTATTTCTTTTTTTTTGTAACTTCGATAACTCACGAACTAAAAAAGATATCAATACAATTCTTTTTTTAAATGTGCGTTTTGGCTGAACTTAGATCTGATTAAATTTTGGGATATATCGATTCATACTATAAAATAGAGGGGGGATGATCAAAAAACATTTTCGCAAGTTTTTGGGATGTTATTTTGGCATGTTAAATTCCTTGCTATATATCTTATAAATATCGTCCAACCTAAATAATAAATTATTATGCATGAATTCAACTCACAAAAAATTTGCATATAATTATTAATTTGATCTATTATATTATTATATATGCTATACATACGTACTTGAAAAATATCGAAAATTTTTTAAAATTTTGTGTATCTTTTATTTCTTTTTGTTAAATTAGCTTATTTACGCCATTAGCAAGATACGAAATAAAAAAACTTGGAAATAGTTGTCGGAATATTCAAGAATTATGAAAATTTTAATTTCTTATTGTTCTTTATCACAGTAGAGTTTGAACGTATTAAGTTATAACTGTGAATGAACAGATGTTATATGAATGCAGTAGTAAATTTCTCACTCGATAGACGTAAAAAGTTGCACCCAATGAGGACATGCATACTCGGGTTCTTAATGCGACTCTGTTGAATAGTACTTAAAAAATAAGCTCAAAATCAACGATTAGAAAGACTTGATGAGTTTTTGTAATCACTCCGTGTTTTTACCTCTGCTAATGTTGTCCATTATCATTTCGGAGTTATGATATAATACAGAATATACAAATGCAAAAATGGTGTAAATAAATTTATTAAAAGTAGTTTTGAATAACATTTGAATGGAATCTGTATTAAAGAACATTTTTAACAAATCATTTTTTATTCGTTCTTGTGCTTCCTCATTTATTGAACAGATTTTGTTTAAATTTAATGCAATGTAATTTTTAATTTATCAAAAACCCAGTTTTGCAATAACTTTGGGTATTTTAAGTACAAAATCCATTTGTTACAAAATTTCTTACAGTCAACTTTGAATAAACGATTAGACAGAAATATAAAAAGTACTCTTTATTTACATCTTCCTATGCAGTGATTTCAGCTCAATTTTTTATGGACACAAAAAGAGACTGTAAAATGAAAGTCCATTCCACTCATTCAACACATTTTCATAATTTCAAGTATTTTTAATCATTTATCCGTATATTTAGTTAAATTCATTTGAATATACTCTCATTAATATATCAGTTCTACTCTTTATTTGTATCGTTGTGGAGCGTTGACTGGATTTCGAATTCCACAACAGCAACAATAAATTGTTTTTCTTAGTTTCTATGCGAGCAGAGAAATCAGAACCTAACGCTGTCTAAAAATTAATTAGATCATTAAATTGTTTTTAAAAAAATTGGTTTCGCTTATGAAAGTTACTGCTAGAGCTTTGAAAAAATGTTATACTCTATGCAAAAAATAGTTTAATGCATTTTCTCCTATCTTGCATTGTTTGTTAGAGATTTCATGAA
>JAPYZR010002410.1:0-26835 GCA_030522945.1 Trichopria nigra
CTAATATTGCATTCTTTTGCTTCTACTTTCCTACTTCTACCTCCTACTTATGATCTCACAATGAAGCATTAAAGTAGGATTAAAATTTCGACTCGGGCTCTCACATCGTACAAGACATAATTTCCATCAAACGTTACATTCGCAACAATACTCTAGAAAATTACAATAGTAACCTAAACGCGCGTCATAGTGATTTTGAAACGCTGCAGAAACATATAGTTTGTAACGTTACTAAGAAGATTATACTTGTGACCTCCTTGCGAAAATGTGAAACTTTCGATGGTAAATTGTAACGTTTCAGATGTCAATTTTAAAGAAACGTTCATGTGACTTTGCAATATATACATTCCCTAAATGCGTTTTGGAAAACGTTTCATAAAGTAACAAAGGTAACCTCAAAGGTATGTTTTTTTTTGTGCCATAGCAATTTTTTTGAATTTTGAAACGTTGCTGCAACATGAAGTTCGTAACGTTTCCAAAAAGATTACATTGCGTGATGTGTCAAAGTTTTTCGGTCGAATTGTAACGTTGCGTATAACATTTTTACATTACAATAACTTATTATTATAAATATTCGCGAGACGTTTAATTCATTCTCTGCAACAGCGGAACGTTTCAGAAATAATAATGTACCATTACTGTGTAACGTTACATTTTTATTAACAACTGGATACAATGCAACGTTTCAGGAAGGTTACATATGTTTAGCGGGAACATTTGAAATCCCATTTAACCCCATGGAAATATAATGCGTTTATTTATTGGTTACGTAAGAAAAACATGAAGAACTTTACGTCGAATAAAAGTGTAGTTGAAATTGTCAGCGCTATTAAAGGAAGCCCTGACGATGAGGACAACCGAAGAAACTTAGCAATTTAGCAATGCTAAGTTCGAAGCCGTAATAAGCTTAGAACTTTGTCCGGAAAAAGAAAACTTTAATAAGGAGACGGACGAAAGAATGGCGAAGCTATGGAGATGTAAGTATACAGTTGTGAAATAAAGAATGAAATGTGGCGCAATTTGGAAAACTTTTTTTTTAAGCTTTCGCCAAGAACTGTAGAAAGCAATATAGTAGTTCCAAGTAAATAAGGATTAGATGGAAGGACTGAGGAGTATCTCTGAAGATCGCAAGTGAATCAAATCATACTAAGGATGCTTGGAAAGGGTCAAAATAAACGACTATAAATTCCAAAGAATTTCTAGAAACACTTATGCGCATGTAAAAAGCATCAAGAAGAAAACGTTTCCAGTCAACAGTGGGAAAACGCAATGGTGGATTGAAGCACGTGTGGCGGAACGATCGTTTTCCTCCGAAACAGACAGCCTGCAAAAGAAGCTAAGATAATGAATAAACAGGAAAATGTTTGACAAATGGAAAGAGATCAAGGAAATAAACTGAGCATCCCTTGGGAAGCTGTTAGCCAGAACGTCGAGATACGATAAGATGAGATATCAATGTCTTTCAAGGCACTTTGAGGCCGGTATAATGGAATCTAAAAGATGGAAAACAAATCTGCTTTCAAAACATATAGACGGGGATGGGTGCCTACGGATCTCGGGTAAAAACGTTCTGATTCGTCGGTGAAATATGCCAACATTTTCTTAGTAGTGGTGCATGCCACGTAGGAGGATGCGCAAATCTGAATAGAATAAAGGAGAGGGGAGAAATCTTCCACGATTATATCCAAGCAGCAATTAAAGCAATGAACTCCTTTGAGATCAAGTCAAAACTGGATTAAGAGACTTCGTCTAGATTAAACGAACTGGAAAAAAGAATGTACAACTAGAAATGATGATAGCGGTTATTACACGGATGTCAAAACACAAAAGAATGATGGGTCATGAAGAAGTAGATGGAATGAAATCAAGAACATGAAGGAACCTGGATGAAGGAACGAGATACGATGCTCGTGGCAAAAGGGACCACGAAAACTCATTGAATCATGGATTTCTGTAGAAAAAGGCAATACAGAAATGAAGTGGTTGTATTTTTATGTTGTTTTTCATTTCAATTCGTTTTTCGAATGTCGGTGGAAGAGATTGAAAAAAATTTGGATTACATTTTCGGTGCACACAAGAACAAAACAAAAAGATCTCTTTCAATTATCCTACGCATTTTTTAAGTACTTCAACAGTGGTCGTTTTGAGGTCCCAAAAAATGAGCTGGGAAATCGACGCATAAAAGTACTCAAAGAATACTTTTTGTACTCATTCTGTTCAACATTCCGTCTGCTTATTGGCAAATTGACATACAATTTTCCTTAACTTAATAGAAAAGTCGTTTTGAGAAAAAATTGCAGTTTTCACAAAAACCTTTTAAATCAAAACTCTCAATATATTAACAGGATTCATTCCTTACCATGAAAAGTTACACGTATGATTATTGTCGGTATAGATCGTATGATGCGTTTCGCTTTAATACCATAAAAACCAATCAATAACTTGGGCATTTAAGAGTTAAGTCTCGAGTTAATTATTCCCGTTCATTTGTTTTTCCCGCTTCAAGTTCGAACAGAAAAACATCGTCAAAGCCAACATTTTTCAATCATGTATTACTTTGTTTTTTTATTTGCGAAATTTCTCAATATTATTTTTTACTTTCTTTATACTATGATGGTATACACCAGTGTTTTTATATGATATATATATAATATTAGGTCATATTATACATATGTATTCAAATATTATACACTTTATGTTTGCCGTTTCGCATTACACACCACGAAACTTGATGCGTTTCAAGAAGAAACATAAATTGTTTTCTTACAGAATGTTTCGGTCGTTAAAGTAGGATAATTTTAGACCGTAAAAACACTTTTACGTACAATTTTTTCGCAGCATAAAGCGAAACATTCTCCATTTCAGGCGAAACAAATAAGCGTATTTTCCATTTTATGGCATTCACTCGTAAAAAATACACAAGTATTTCAAAGGTGTTATTTACGTCTAAACGAATGAAAAAGTACCGATATATACATTCCGGTACGGCAAATTGAGTCTAGCAACTATATTTTGACACGTGAATCGGGCGTGATTGAATTTTTTTCGAAAGGTTTTTTTTTCAAATGACTGCTCTTCTCGAAATTAATGAAAATTTCCTCGAGTGAAATTTCAGGCTACAAAAAGTGAAAATCTATCTCCTCTTTTATAATAATATATATATGTTCACTCATAAAAGAATGACATTTCATTCTTACATTCCACGACTCAAAATATGTACGATCCAAAATAGAGTGAAATTGTACTCCTAAAAGTGTGAAATGTCACTCTTAAAGAGTAAAAATACTCTTTTGAAGAGAGATCCAAATTTCATTTTTGAAAAATGAAATTTAACTGCAAGAAATTTAAAGAATACTGTTCACTTTAACCCTTTAAGGCCTGAATGAACTGATTTTTGACGTCGAATTTGATTGTTTACTGCATTTTCAAATATATATATTTGAATTCATAAACCATCATCTCCGATGTTTGTCTCCGGTCGCTCTTTCGAATGCCGTTGAGAAAATTCGGGAAAAAAGTCATTTAACCTGACTTTGTTCACAAAATATAACAAAAATACCGAATTCATTTTTTTTAAATAAATACGCATTTTTTGGAAGGAAAATATTTTTTTAACTTAATGAAACCTTTTGCAAAAGTGGTCCCGATATCCAAGGAATGCGATCATGCTCAGAAAACATTTTTTTTTAAAAGATGGAGGTTTCAAAATGGCGTCAGAAACAATTATTTTTTTCTGAATTTATAAATTTCTGTCTTTAGGTACTTTCTATCATATTTTCGAAGTCGAAATACCACTCTAAGAGGTTTTTGAGGTCGCTGATCATGATTCTTACGTCAAAATTGCAAAAAACAAAATGGCGGATCCAATATGGCCGACATTCTCAGCGGAATTCGATGTTTCTGATATAATCAGCACGGAAATTTCATTTGTGGGGGTTTTCGAGGTCACTGATCACGATTCTGATGTCCAAATTGCAAAAAACAAAATGGCGGTTCCAACAAGGCCGACAAATGTGCGTAGAAATTACAGAGGAGATTTAAAAAAGATTAATGAATATAAAATTTTTTCTATAGCATTATAGAATATAATAAATTATATAAATAATATATAAATAAATTTTGTATATATATAAATGTATATATAAAATTTTATATAAAATTTACTTATATATATATATATATATATAAAGTAGCATGGTTCGTAATGATAACAATTTTCATTTTATCATTTAATTACAGGATTATTATTTTGTACGACACGGAGCGATAAAAACAAAACAATAATTATTCTTTCTAGTAACGTTTACAAGATGACATTGTAAATGAAAAACTCTGTCAGAACATTCTTTAAATTGTACAGATCATTTGTAAAGTCAAAAAATAACCTTCGCAAGCTCTATCGCGGTAATGTAATGGCCGCCATATCTTCATGCAGCACCAAATGGCCTCTCTACAAAAGACACTGCTTTTGATCCTACAATATACCGCAAGTACCAAAACATCTTTGAAAAATACACCAATCTCATGGTGTTTGTAGAAAGCTCGGGCATTTCCCATTCTGAATATATGAATGAGAAAAGTCCAACTTCTCGCATCGACGGTACAGTCAAAATATGGCTTATTGAAGAATCTTAATTTTATTTTTCAGTGTTGTGATCCATTCGTTATTAATTTGTCGCACTTTTAGTAAATCAAAAAATATATATAATCATTTTTTTTGTTTACGATATTATTTTGTTAAAAATAGATATTATCTTGACTTCTAATTGGTTGATTTTCGCCGATAAGTGAAGAAAGTTTCTAATACGTATTCTGTACAGCGTCTCAAAGTTAGTCCGAAACTTATAAAAAATTCAAACATGTATAAATACGACCTAAATATTTATATCATCCTTATATGAACAATAAGATCATTTAGCAGGTATAAGACAGATCAAAGTTCACAGAAAATACAATATAGTTAAAGAGAATTTTTTATATCGATTTTCATGAGTACAAAATGAAGGAATAACATTTTGTTTATTAAATTTTTGTCGTTTATCGTTTTATCGTTTTATCGTTTTATCGTTGAAGCGAACCTCGGGGTGAAAGAATAAACTTGCGAGTAAACAATCGCAATTAATCCCCCATTCGGTGTCTTTCTAATGATTTGGTGGCTGAACTATACTTTTATATCAACTTCCTCAAACTTTTGTAATATGGCGGCCAGCCAAATATCACATCGTGTTATACGTATCGTCCGACTATGAATGTAATAAAAATTCGTGAAATTTCCAGCGAAAAATTCGAAATTCTGCGCATTGGACGAAATGTTTGGGATTTTTTCTTTGGAATTTCGAATGTAAACGTTCCGGAACATTTTTTTTTTTCTTCTGTTTCAACATTGAACATTTGTAATATGTATACTTTTCTATATACGTGTATAAAATTCTATTCGCTATAGAAACGAGATGGAATGACCGTTTGTTTTCGAACATTCCCATAATAACATTTCTAATTAAGGATGTATCACCTAATTTGATTCGCAGCACGTTTTGACAAGGAAATATACCGCTTACCCGACAGAGAGTGAACCGAGAAAATAGGAGGATTTAAAACGACCACAACTCAACTGCCACGCACACATTGACGATATATTAAATTAACATCAGCGTTTTCCCTTCAACTGGACGTTATAAACATTTGTTTAAGTGAAAATACGATTTTAAACATCAGAGCACGACGCAAAAAATATAAGCGGCCATTCAAATTTTATATCCGAGATACGAGTCGAAACGTATATACTTATTCGTATTATAAAAACTAACCCGGCCATTATGTGGATATTGTAAAATAAAATTTGTATGCTCATAAAAAAAACTTCTTGTTTGCGCCCTCAGTGATTTGGAGCCTCGTTTAAAACAAGTCGGTCTAGAGTGAGTCAGCTGTATGCACTTGTTCCGTTTCGCACTACGTGACACCGCAAATGTTATAAAAATACAAATGTTGCAAGCGCAGTTTCCTCGTTAGTATCTTCGCGAACCACGAGTCTCGAAACTGATTTTGTACATCGTAAACACAGTGTCGACCGAAGTTTGCGGTCGTTAAAGCCCGGTGTTACACGATCTGGATTACGATTACATCGACTGCGCTTCCATTCAGTTCAACAGCATATGATGGGAGGACGAAGAAAGTTTTTCTTTTCTTTTTTTTTTTTGTAAAATTGGATATGCATAAATTCAGTGGTAACACGATGCTTACCGCGACGCTTGCACTGATATCCCCTGTCAATTTATCTTAACGAGCGCGATGATATCATCAATTCGTATATATTCGTTGGTGAAACTAGAGACGAAAATGAGAGAGTCAGAACTGTATAACGTCATATCCGTGAGCTCGCAACGCTCCGTGTTGCGATTTGAGATTTCTGGAACGACGGTATAATAATAACCATCACTTCCGATTGTTATCGGAATGCAGATATTTTCTCCTTAAATATACCACGCGGGCCAATTCTGCGATGGTCTGATGCTGCCTTTTGGTCAGAAACATAACGCGAATCGATTCACTTTTAATTAATGACATTTTTCATCCTCGTACATTATTCACGCAAATTTATGTATACGCGAGGTGTTATTTGCGCCTTTTGATAATTGCGCTGATGCATTGCTTCCCAATAACGTAATGATAACAAATTTAATTTACGTCTAGTTACGGCATAATCCCGAAATAAACTAAATGAAAACGCGCTGTAGCAATTATCGCGAACGTATGCATTACCTACCGCGGGGTGGTGCTAAAATAAAGTGAAATATAAACGAACGTAGACTTCAGATCAATTAACCCACTTATAAATTGACCAGATGTCTATAAAGGAATATTCATGGCCTTATTCATCACACGTGATCATACATTATATTATGTGAAATTGAATAACTTGAGGTATTTCATTGATTTGGACAGGGATTGGCCATGTTGTACATGAGAACAGTATAGATTTGGACAGGACCTACTTTATTTGCAAATGGACATTAGAGTTTGAAAAGAATCCCATCATAAAGTATCGAATCTCGTATCTATCCAGAAGTAGTATATATTCTAGGTTATGTTTGGCTGTCATTGTGCAATGAACTGAAATTTACCTTGATATAACAGGAATCCATCAGTACTGGACGTCCATGATTCGTCCACGAATGAAAATAGAATGGACGTCTATTGGTCCATTAGAAAACCTATATACATTGTCCATCCAGATAGATTTTTCATCAACTCAGCAGGAAACATTTCCAAAAAAGGAAACATCGTGAGACAGTAAGGTTATGTATTTATAAACCACTGATTTTTACTATTATATAAGTCCAAACTGCCTCATCTTTATGGGATGAGAGGGACTTGCAATCTTCCCAATCCGTTACTGATATTCTTGTAAAAGCTGACGATAGCAGACACTGGACTCGAAGCAAACACCAGTTCTCTCCCGGTGCTGCTCGGTGGTGATTTGCTCAAAAGAATGAAACGCATGTCCCACACCTGGTCTGAATATATATTAATGCCCTTTAGACAATAACCTAACCTTCTTTTTCTCATCACGATGTAACATTGAGCCAGATCTGCATTCTGAGCGCATCCCAGTCATAGTTTGCAACTGTGAAACCCCTAAGAGGTTTCAGCACCACGGTTACCATCGATTTAGGGTTAGAGTACCACAAGACCATCGCAGCTTTTTACCGTAAAGGAAGTTTTCTTATTTGTCATATTATTATAGGAAATCATCCTTATTGATACTGGCTAAAGTAGACGAACATGACCTACCGAATTTTACGAAAATGGGGTACATTCATAAAAGTGCTGAAAGTATATGGAAAAATGTAAGGTTCTGCAAAATAATGGAAATGCACTTCTTATTTATAAAGCCCTTGAATCAACAAAAGAAATTCATGAATGAAATACGAAACCGTGGAGAACAATTCGGTTGTACTTCGAGGGCCATGATTTATTTATCCAGTCTATTTCATAACGGAAAGTAATTCAGTTAGTACCTGGCGGCGAACTCTGAATCGTGGAAAGGCGCGAGAGGATGACAGGAAAGGGCGAGAGGGCAAGGGCCAAAGAGCCGCGTCGGGATTATGGCGGTAAACGAATATCTATCTACTGGTTAGTATTGACCGAAATCGTTCCTGGCAAATTCCGATTCTCTGCTTCCCTATCCTCCTCTTTTCTCTCGGGTGTGACTTTTATTCATGAAAACATTTAAAATTCCAACGATAAAATTGGCTCGATATTTTTGGCCGGCTGTCGTTCCTGGTTCGCATCCGTGCCTCCCCCGCCCCTTGCCCCAGCGCACCGCCACGGCTTCGAGGAGATTGGATGTTGGCGGGACCGGCGGTGCTATATATATACATATATATGTACGTGGCTGCTCGGGATTCCCTCTTGAGTGTATTTGCTCGCCTCGACCGGTGCATATAGGCCGTTTGTCTTTCCAACGGGTTGAATCTCATCGCTGAAACGAGAATCCGATTGTGAAAGTACAGTAGTCGTTGTCGGTTACAGTGCTATGCAGTCGAGGTTTATTACACAAGACATGCTTGGCAACCTTAGGGAAAGAACGTAGGAAAGTCGGCAACGACTCACGACTAGACGAATATCGAATTTAGTGTCGGTTAAATTGAGCCTGCGGATAAACGCGAGTGCTCCGACCACCTAATCAAAGTTCGCTTTGAAGCGCCGAAGACTCTCCGGAATTGGGCAAGTTCACCCGACCACCTACGACTTCCATATACATATACCGTGTAGCATGTACCATAATACATGTACTTTACGTCTTTAACCGGCCCCTGAATTTAGATCGCCTCGGTACATTATGTCTGCAGCACGTGGAGAGATTCGTGTCACCCACCTCCCATCAACGGCACGTATACTCGCATCCTCCGTTACAACGAAGATAAAATCTTTCGTTGTAATTGAAATAGATAAAATTCCCAACGGAAACTACATAGACACCTCCCCCCGCAATTGTGATCCGAAAATTTCTCACTACATGATACTTTTTGCGGGAGCACGGATTTACCCAATATAGTTTCCAAACAATATCAATCTGAACGAATCCCAATACTCTTACATTAGGATATTCTTTTAATAACGCTAATGCATAGACCACATGTATGTACTCGTTTCAACATACGACCACAATGAGGCTGATCCGTCGATATTCATTCCATTTGCAAATTTGGATTCAAAAACTGAAAAAGGGATAGTGCATTTTAATGTGGGATGCATTCCCTTTTGAGTCCATTCCAGTTGTCATAATTCCCTTTTGATTCTATTCCGGTTGTTGTAAGTTTGTTTACCTATCTGGTCTGAATACTTTCTCAATACTTTCTGAATACATCACGATCAAATGACGAATATCAGACCAGAATGTGAAGATGCAGGGAGCATTCCCTCTCAATCCACCAGAATTCTTATTCTGTAACCGAATATTTAATTAATAACGTGTATGGATTTCATCCTGTCGCAATGCAGAATATCGTTGATATCGATCATGACATCGGTGTTGTCGATGATAATTAGTTTCAGAACCTAGATTCACACGAAACATCTAACCAAGAATCGGTCATAACATTCCCATTCACCCAGTTCTATAGTCTTCCAAATTCGCTGTTTTCAATGCATTGTTACGTTTCGATAGGCAGAAACGATGATGGGCAAAATGGGAATGCATACATTTCAAATATGAATTAGGAAGGTTCTCGCCCAAATCAGGAAAATCGGTAAGGAACAATTGAGAACTTTCTGGAATAATTCACCTCGTACAGTGTTCAGTCAGAAAATATCTCTTCTGTTACGTTCACACGCATACGCTAACTGTTCAGTTCCTTGTGCAGGATAAATCATTCTGATGTGTGGTACATTCCATTTTCATTCCAGTCCCATTGTTGTAAATCATCTCCACATTATTATTGACTAACCAGCATTCCCATGATCAACGATTCTAATATATTCCATTCATTCCATTTTCAAGTTTTGGATTCAAAAACTGCAAAAGGGGGTAGCACATTTTAATGGGGGATGCATTCCCTTTTGAATCCAATCCAGTTGTCATAATTTGAATCACCGCTACTTTGCTTTTGTTTAGCAAAGCATTCCCAGTCGATGGTTTCAATCTACTAATGTATTCAATGCATCCCCTTTTGATTCTACTTCGGTTGTCGTAAGTTTGTTTCCCTACATTATTGTTGTTTAACAAAGCATTCCCATGGAGAATGATACCAATCCCATTCATTCCATTCATTCCATTTCCAAATTTGGATTCAATAACTGAAGAAAATGGATAACCTATTTTAATGGGATGCATTCTCTTTTGTTTCCATTCCAATTGCCATAAGCTGACTCACGACATTATTTTTGTCTAGAAAAGCATTCCCATGGTCAATGATTCCAATTTATTCCATTCATTCCATTTTACAAGGTTTTGATCTGGAACACAAGGACTCAAAAACTGGAAAATGAAATAAGTCTAAATAGGAATCTCTTTATCTTTAATTTTATTACACTTACATTTGCTTTATTCCTTTTTGAGAATCAAAATGGGATATACCCTGACAGGAACTTGGTAGACAGATCGGAGAGAACAATAGTATAGTAAGGATGTACGATCATTACATCCTTTGGATCTAATCCTTTTGGAGTTTAAATATTGAGAATTCTATATACCTGTAAACCGTATTACCAGGTGATGATTAATTAATGACCTATATTAGTTGCTGACGTAGGAACATGAATACCCGTACATGAATCGAGATCTCTCGATAATTGTGAGGCACTACAATATTCTTATAGCGGCTAACCGTTTTCGCTGGAATTCAATTCAGACTAGCCATTGTTTAACAACAATAACATTTCGCATTTTAGATTCGAGCAATACCAAATTGAGCATTAAAAGCTCACCTACGTCATGATTACATAATAATGCCTCAATAATAAGTATTGATTCCATCTGCCATTCAAATAAATACAAATAATAATACATAGACAGGTGTTAAAACAATGAAAACAATGAAATCGTGAATTTTCAAACATTTTTAAATTATTACTCAAAAAGTAAAAAAAAAAATGTATTTATTTGTATGTTTATGAAATAGAAGTGAATCGAATCGTTTCTCGCGCTTAAAAAGCGTGTAACTGCAGAGTTCGTTTTCAACACGGGGCGTAAAATTCAATTCTACGCCTCGTTTAGAGGGCGTAAAATTTTATATCAAACTTTACGCCGCCCCATGTACGTGAAATAGAAATTTCGTGCATATTGTCTATGTGTCAATATTCTAAGTATCATTTGGACTTGTTTTTACGCTTTAAAACCTCAAGCTTGATTTTGCTTTGAATACAATTTTTAAAACGTATATATTTCTTTTTAATAACGAGTCAGTTTATCATTTCAATGTCGAAGGGAAGAGGGGTTAATAAAACTGATTTCGAAAGCGATAACCCAATTGATTACCTGCCCTTTTCCAATTTAACATTCTCACAATCAGTATCGTTTTTAATATACTTTATCCGCTTTCCATCCCTACTCCAACATCACATACATTAACGAATTTTTTCATTCCAGGCTTTTATTTGATTTGTTGGTATTGCATAAACATTTGTCGACGTTTGATTTTCATTTTATTTTTTTTTAACTGGAACTACCAGTAGTATATTTTGGAGGTATTGGAGCCCAGACAAGGCCGTTGGAGGCTTTTCAATATCAAAATGCCGAGCATTATCCAAGTTTTTTCATAAACTGTAAAATTTTTCTTGTTTCCAATAACATGTGGTTTCTTTTTAACACTAATAATTACTTTTGAAGTATGTGAAATATTTTGAAAGTCAAAATGCACAATGTGAGTCGAAGTAATTCGGCCAAATTATCACCGCAATTATTCTAATTATCTACGTCAAATCGTATTTGTAATGTCATAGGAAAAGTGCAGAAAACCTATGTCAAACAGACTATATGCTTATATACCATGCACTTTTTAATACCGTCTTATCCTGAATATATATAATTTTGCAAAAAAAAAACAACATTTTCCACTTATTTAATGAAGTACATGGCATAGGAAAAGTGCAGAAAACCTATGCCAAACATGCTATTAATGAACCATACATTGTTTATGTTTGATATCACGAATACCCAATAGCGGGAATGATACGCAGTCATCTCGCAATGATTATGCATTTTGTAACAAAATCTTCAGAACTTAGTTATTTAATGAATGCATGGCATAGGGAAAGTGTAGAAAACCTATATTATGATTGAACCATACAATTTTGGCTACGGGATGCCACGGGTTTATTACGAAATAATGATTATTTCAACAAAAAGAAAGTTTCAGAATTTTCTACTTGCTTGGTGATCACATGGTATAGTAAAAGTGTAGAAAACCTATGTACCAAACATAGTACGATTAAACCGTATGCTGATTACATTTAATGCCAAGAATTTCAATAACGCGAATGATACACGGCCGTCTCGTACTGAATCTTTATTTTATAAAAAACGGTAGAGATTTATTTCTATATTTATCATACAACCTATGATAAACATGCTATGATTGAACCGTACATTATTTGTTAATTCCAATAATTTCATTTAGAGGAATCGTATAAGGTAGTCTTATACCAAATACTGATTTTGTAAAACGATTCAGAATGCCTGACTTACTTCTGAGAAAATGTCATAGGAAAAGTACAGAAAACCTATGCCAAACATACTATGATTAAACTATACTCTATTTGTATTTAATGTGAAGAATTTCGATAAAGAGTCTAATAAACGGTCATCTCGCACTGAATATTAATTTCGGAAAAAATATTTCCAGACGGCATAGGAAAAATATAGAAAACCTATGCCAAAAACATTATGATTGACACTGTTTACCATTAATAACAATAATTTCGGTGGCGAGAAAGATTCCTAATCTCAGTATTAAACGTATAAACCGTTCGTAAAGGAAAAGTCGGGTTTAATAAACGTCGCTATGCTTTAAAAAATGCTGCAGCAGAATGATTAGTCGCCGACATCGGGATAAAAATTTTTAATGGCGGCACGTCAGCGCGCCGTAATTCGATACTCGCATTTTACATCTTAAACTAACCACTGAATTTAGATCATCTAGTTATATTATCCGCACAATGTCAAGAGACCTACTGAGTCGTTGAGTACGTTGGTTGAAGGAATTCTCTAGTTAGATTATCACCTATCGCATACATAAATCACGTAATAATTGCCAGCGACGAACGCGATTATTAATGTGCAGGTAGTTCAGCCGTATATTATTCATACTCGCCAACACGACGGTGCAATACGTGCCAAAATAAAATTAAGGTTTTTTTCGGGGTGTCCCGGGCGTCCGGCCGGGATAATTTAATGCAATCACGAAATTACATTCCTTTAGAAATATGATCATCCGTGTTGTGGATTTTTTTCTCCCGAATACACGTGTTTGAAGTCATCATAACGCATTATTCAGAGTGCCGCTTCCCAGGCCGACCCCTACTATTAGTCAGCATCCAATTATTTTCTGGAACAATTGCGCGACCGCTCTAATTAACCTAATTAATTGCACTTATTAATCACGGTGAAGCACCCGGCGATTAAACTAAAACAATATATCACTGAAATGAATCCTTGAAAAATCTGAACATTTAAGAGCCGCACGAGGGTGCTACTGCCAGGCCCATTACACAGGCTGTATAGGCTTCACTCCTGATAGTGCGTATGTATATGAAATAATGTATACACGCAGCAATCGACGATGATTTTAACGAATCGAATATGTATTACGATACCGAAGCTTTATGATATGAATGCAATTGTATTTTATAAATGACGGGAAAATGTTAAATAAGCGCAGCCTCGAGTTTTTATTTCATAACAGACATACAATTTAAAATGATAAAATATCAGAAATGAAATTTTCTTTCGCCGTACTCTAAACGTACGAGAATATCATTCGATTAATTTTAAAAGCGTCAGGAGCGTTGAGGCCGCTTGAAATTTCGCGTTCTAAACCAAGAGAATAAAACGGGGTCGAGTAAAAGGACCGTAAAAATCAAGATAAAAAGTCCTTCCAATGGAAGGAAAGTTACTAGAACAAATAGATTGTCACTTTTCTCTTTTTCTTTTTTTTTTTCTTTTATTTTGGCGAGAGTGTAAAAGCTGACGGCTGCAGGGAAAAGGTCAGAATTAGTCAGCAAGCTTCTCTCGCGAGTATTATAACTTTGGAATTGGTGCTTACAACTTTTAGAGCTACGAACTGCGACGGATACAACACATAAATCATCAGGCCAATCGTTCTCGAGCAGTCGCATGCACGGAGATTACCACTATAGCTGCGAGGGCTTTCGATACACCCGAGCTTGCATATAACGTAAAAGTTTTAAGAACTGTTGAACCGTGCGGCTGTTCGCAAAAATGTAACGCGTGTTCGATTTAAATGCACCTTTGAGGGATGTGGTATTCTTTGAAACTTTTCGAACCCACCAAATCCATAGGCGCATATCTTTACGAGTCTACGAACCACTGATCCGTATCGTAGATGTATGTTTTTTTTTTATAAAGCGTATAGGCAGACATTTTGAAAATTGTCTATAATATGGCGGCGGCCCGAAAACTTCCGAAAGTGTACGAACAATCACGATCGTGAAGTCACTGTATGAAGTAGTGGGGCAGTAACGGTCCCAACCCACAGCCGATCTTAGCCGAACATCAGCGTAAACAAATCGGTGCATGTTGTAATGTCAACATTCACAATTGACAATGTCAAATGCTTGTTTTCAGGATGTATATTTCAACTCCAATTATATTTCAATACACATAACCTCGGGTCGGTCGAATTCGTAACCTTTCGGAATTCTTGCCCCCAGCCCACATTGGTTTCGTGATAAATGTTCCCAATGACACGATGCTTTCCTCGCCCAGCTGAGCCTTGCCTGGTCGATTCCGACACTCTCCTCGAATTCTGCAAATACGAACCTTCGTCCGCGTGTCCCCATACCATCCCTATAGTTTGCCTCCTTCTTGCCTTATTCGTGCGAGCTTATTGACTTAACGACTCTTGGTCGGGACGAGGGGAAAGCTTAAACGTTCATTTGCAAGATATAACGACGCCACCGTTTTAGGGTTCGCATTTCTCAGGTGTTCACTTTCGTGAGACGCTCACATTTCTGAAATTACTCGGCGCTAGTCTAATATTTCTTTATACGTATATATGTGTCCCGAAAGAAAATGTAAAGTAATTTAGGTTGTAATCTTAATTCGTTTATTTTCGGTCCGGCGTAGTGAAAAATGACCAAATCCCGAGCATTCTTAGGTTCCCGTCGGGAGTCGGTTCAGTAATTTACGACATGCGCACTTGCCTTTACTAGTCTCTAACAATACCGAAGATATTCCACTAAATCCCGTTGTTGTTGTATTCGTAATTACGTTTTTTTTTTTTAACCAGACGTAAAATTTATAATACTTATTTTTCCAATTTTATCGAAACACGTTTGTATAGCATTGCAAAAAGATAGGAACTCCATGGATGAATACATAGGAATTCCTCTAATGGTAATTCATATACGAGAATAACCTAACCTAAAATATAGTGCATTCTGGGGTATTTTCATCCCAATTATTACCAACTGAATAATAATAATAAGTCCAAAATTAAATCTGACTTGGGTGTGACGAATCGTACCAAACTTATTGAAGAAACTTCATAAAGGTCTTGCGATAATTGTCTCGGTCGAGATCTCATCGCAGTCCATATGTATCAACGCCACTATAGGCGCCACCGCCTTCCATTAGCGAAATGGATTTCGGTTCTGTTAGGATATTTGCCAGCACGTACCTACTATTACAGATTGTAATGTTGAGATATATATATATATATATATGTGACTATATGATTTATTATATACGTTTATTATGAGAAGAACTAACATCAACTCTCATCGAATAATAATGGCCGAGATTTAGGATTAGGTCTACGCTTATTCTCAATAAAATACTTTATTATGAAGTACATGTTATTATCCGCAGTAATAAGTGTAATACTTTATCAATCCTTCATATTTCATCAATAATAATGTCGGTATCTTGCCATTGACGTATTATATGTGTGTTTGCGTTGACATAATGTCCCTATTTCTGATTACATTCTAATGATGAAAAAGGATGTATAAATGCTCTTGCAAGTAATTACTTTCAAATACAAATATTTATATACTTTTCCGAAAAGATTCAATTATGAACAGTAAAGATCGCCGTTAAAGTCATAAATCTTTCGCAAACATCAAATATGTACTGCAGCGACAACTCGGGTTCATGTCGATTCGATTGATAACGTGAGTAAGCAATTTATTTGCAATTCATATACCTGGGGAGTTCACTGATCGGGGTATCATGAAAAGTGACCGTTTTATTTGGCTTGCTTCATTTTTCGCGGTTCTCCTCGACATTATTCCGCTTTGAAGACGCAATAAATATTGTTTATCGTACCTTCATCCGTTGTTTCGTTTGTCACGTATATAAATTGACACGACAAACATTCGTCCATATGATATTCGTGTTACTAAATTAGTAACAATTGATTTTGTTACCTTTTATTTCCTACGACATGAACCCAAATATACTAGGATTCATTTTTAGCCAAGGTGACGACAAGGTGAAAAGTTAAAAGTTAAGGTAAAAAGTTAAAGAGTAACATAATTTTAATTTAATGTAGCCACTTTGTAAATGTAAAATAAAAAATAATACCTTATTAGCAGTGTTCAAACTATAAAAATAAATATTTACGTTTCGGTCCCGTTTATTATTAATAAATAAAATAAATAATTATGTTTTTTATTAAATTTTTATTAAATTATTTGATTAAATTTAATAATTTAAAGATAAAAGATTTTTCGTTCTATTTTTTAGATCTTCAGTAAAACTAAATTTTTGCTTATTAATATTAATAATCCAGCTTTTGTTCAAGTTCTTCAAGTTCTGGTACATGTTCGGCTACTGGGACGTTTACCTTACTTGAAAATAAAAATTTTTTTTTCAGTGTACCAAAAGTTATGTTAATTGATGCAAGCAACATGAAAGTTATAATTTAAATATAACTTAACTTTAATTTAATGGTAAAAAGGCAAAAGTTCTAAATCTAACTATATGTAACTCATCAACTCAGTAACTTCAAACTCAATTAATTCTATAACGGGTTAACTTTTGAGTAATCTAAATTAATTTTCTTCGTCGTTAACTTATACTTAACTCAGTTGAGTTAAAAGTTATCTCGGTATATATAACAAATTGAGTTTAAAGCTGTATCAATTAATGTAAACTACGTGAAATAGTTTTATAAGTTAAATATATAACTTAAACTTACAATTAAAAGTTAAAAGTAGAATATTAAATATAACTATATATATATGTCCTTGTTACTTTTAATTCAGTAAATTTCATAATGGATTAAGTTTTATAACTTAACTAAGTTAATTTGTTTACTATTAACTTTAACATAAGTTAGTGAATTAAGAATTAACTTTCCCTAATTTGTTGCCTTTAAACGTCTCGGATTTAAACCCAATAATAATAAAGAAGATGAAAACGATCATTACTTCAACGGATGTGATATAAATAATAATAACGATCAAGATACGACGGTTGTTCCTGTGATTGTCTGGCATTCACGTCACATACAGGCTGAAGCTGCTGCGATGGCCCTCGCCGGCAATATGCTCTTTCATCCGCGGGTATACATACGAGACTTTTCATCATATGTGCATAAGGGAAATCCCACGTTTTATCACTAGTAAAGTAGCGTACAACCGGTTATATACAGTAAAAGCCCTCTAGCAAAATACGTCATGAATGGGAAAACAAAACTCCCGAGGGTGAAATGGTAAAGGAAGTATTATAGTTGCGACCGGCTCTTACATCCGGTTTCAAGTTATATGTACCGCATTTCTATATACGCGTATTCCGATGCATTGAGCGTAACATTAATGAAACGCCAGACAGTTCAAATTGTAAATAAAAATTTAACGATACCTCAGGTTCCACAAGCTCATTCTTAGGTTGACAAATATTGACAAAAAAATTGTTCGAATTTTTAAAGTAAAATGGTCCTAGGACGAAAATTGAGTAAAAAAATGGAAACAAGTCGGCTGCTGCGATAATTTCATGCAGGCACTTTATTTAGATTAATGTAACTTTACGTCAATACACCGAAGAAATAATATAGCCATTCGTCAGCACAATAAGTTATAGATTTTCCATGCAGATGTGTCGAAAAGCAGACTTTGAAACTTAAAGTTAAACGGGAAACTGTAATCGCCTTAAACTTGAATAATATTCACACGACGCATCAGCCAAGTGCTGATAAAGGACTTACAATTTTCCATCCTTGACTTGTAATAATTTCGACGCCGGTTTTGCCGGTTGAACAATGATAAAGATGTAGCAAAATGCACGTGTACCGCCTGCCCAAAACATCCGCTTTCCGCCCGCTTCGTCGAGAAAAAAAAAAACAAAGACTCGCCGTATAACGACAAAGGAAAAGGTCGTATAAAAACCTAATTATAGATTTTTATATTGTTTGGGCCTTATAGAAAAGTCGAGCAGACATTGTAACACTTCGCCGGCAATCTTATAGAATTTTATTTTCACCGCGGGAACTTGGCCGCGTAAATTGAATTGGAACTTCCCGTGAAAATACCCAGCCCCCTAAGTATATATATATATATCTACCCCCTCCGGTTTTATCACGATGGCTCGTCTGCGTGAACAATATTATAAATCGATCATAAGTAGAGTTTAAAAAATATCCATGAAAAATGTATTATATGGTTCGATCGGAAAACTCAATTCCTCCATCCCGGATATATGCGTATATACCACGCCGTCTCGGATCGATGTTTCTCGCATTACTGCTATTCTAATACACATAAAAGAGGTCCGCCGCACTGGATACCTTCTCCGGAAAGTTCTAATTAAATTTACGACCGACTACCAAGTTGCGAAAAACAAAATTTTCGGATCACCGCGGAATGCTCAAAGTTTTGTTCCAGTCTCTTGAACCTAACAACAGGCGAATCTGTCGAATTAATATTATTTTCGGTTATTTCGCTTTAATAAGTCACGCTTTATATATATTCATGCGTGTAACTACCTCTTCACGGATATTATACGCTCATTACTTTTCCATTTTAAAGACATTTAAACGATAAAAGTATTTCGAAAAATCTATACATTTGGTTATTTTTTTTGATGACTTTAAATATGGCGGGCGGAATGTCGGGAAATGTCTCAGAGTCTGCATTACGTCATTTTCTCGGTCATAACGGTAATAGTCAATCGCAAATAGGCAATGATAATAAAACAAAATGGCGGAACTAAACATGGCGGCTTAAAAAACAATAATGTAATTGAAATATGCTTTTGGCCCCATTTTTACACATTCTTGGCAAATAAATTATATAGGAATATCAACATAATTCTTTCACATTCAAAATGGCGATAAAAATTTACTACAATGTCGCTGAAATATTGAATTTTTCGAATATCAACATAGAAATTATTAATTGCATGAATATGATCGACAACAACAACAAAAATATACGTATTTTGATCTGCCATTTTTAATTCCGCCATTTTGTTTTAATACGAGCGTATATCTGTGATTACATTTACACAGATACGAATCATTCGATACGACAAATTATCAAGGACATAGGCGAAAAACGACGAAATGCAAACCTATACATAAAATAATGAACATTTTCCGAAATTTGCTCCGCCATTTTGAGACCGCCAGGTTCTAATAAAGACTTAGTAAATTTTTCTAAGTCTACCATTTTCATGGTCAGATGTCAATATAGCGCACGATCTAACGAGATTTCCGATGAATCGAAAAATTAATTCAAGATCTAAATACTGAAATACATCTAACAAAATGGCGGAGGAAAATCGTATTTCTTCATTTAAATCTCTAGAAAATCATCGGAAAATCGTATTTAAAAAAAATTTGAATTAATTGTTATATTTTATTATTACATTTGAATTTCAGTTATACTTTTTAAAATATCATTATTAATGTATAATTAATAATGTAGGCATTACATTCAAGAGCGTTTATCTCAGGATTTACAAATTCTTCGAAAATATGAAAAATGTAATATTTTTCAAATAAATTTCTCATGGTATAAATTGGGTACTTAAAATCAGACTTGCCAGATAGACATGTTTGATGCAAGTACATATACATGTTTGATACGTACATACATACATATATATATAGAATATCGACCAATTAAAAAAGTTCGATTCAGTTAGTTGCGGCAGAAATACTTTCGAAACAAATTTTCTGTACCATTACTTCTGGATTGATCCTGTAATTAAAACCCCAGTTTAGCGATTAAGAAAATTCGAACGATATTTTCCAGTTCCAGAGTGATGTCAGAACGAGTTTTAATTTGAACCAATAGTAAAAAAAAAATTTTTCCCAGTTACTTTTCCTTCAAACTTTTCGTTTCATGTCGACGGCAAATCAATTTTAGATGAGTGAGTAAATTGATATTATTTGCGGACAAATCGGCGTCGACAATATCCCGTATCAGGAACGCATAAATATCTTAAAAAGGGGCGAGCGTCCAGCGTCATGTATTTTTTATTAAGAGATGCAGTTTGCCAAATGGACAAAATAATACTCTAGGGGATACTTTAAATATCGCGGGCAAATTGGTTCGTGGAAAATATTGCACGACACGTGACCATAACACGCTTTCAATATTTGAAAGCGCCGATTGCCAAGTCCTCAAAATATGTTGAATTTATGCCGCAAATGGCACATGGTGGAAGATATTAAGAATAAGGGTAGGCTGTGTAATATGGCATATATAAGCTTTATTCCTTTCATTTATTCCTATCGATCCAATAAATCCAACGATGTGTATATATATTTACAGTCAACAAAAAAAAATCGACATCCTTGCAGGCTGGATTTAAGTAAATCCTCTAAGCAACTCCTCTATACAATTGACTAATTATGAAGAAATTATGTTTTTAAAATGTTAAAATTTTCAAAGACGTGAAAAAAGCGTTATACGTCGATGATGTTTGCGTAACCTGATTCTGTCAAGATGTTTGGATTAAATAGGTGAGAGTGATATCTTCATGTATGTATACAATTCCTATTGAACATTAGTCGCAGGTAAGTTCGTTTACGAGTTGAATTTCGAAGCTTTCCTTCGTGGCCATGATCGATATAGTATAGAACAATGTTACTTAAAAAAAAAAGATTAATCAACGGAATATAAGATGCAAATGATATAACATCGTTAGAAATTTCTTTCAAAATTAAAATCATTAAAATATCATCGATTCGGAATTCGAAGTCATGTTATCAGGTATTACAGCGACGATCTTATCCTCTAACCATCTTATATGCAATGTTTTTTTTTTCGAAATTCATTTCTAATTAAAAGACTTTCCATTATTTTCTATACTAGCAAGTATAGATCGTCCGAACATGCGACCACGGAATTCGCTCCATCGCTGTTAAAGCTTGAACGAGAAGTTAGACAACCGATAGATCTTATGATACGCAATAGACACCTAATAGATCGTGGACAATCTCTCTTTACTACCTTTAATCAATCTGAATTTAACAATTTCTGAATTTGTTTGATCGACTTGGAAATGAACTGATGGTAATTGTATAGAATAACATCTATAGGTTTGATTTATGATCTTTTAAATCTTTCCGATTTTTTCTTCCTGATTTTTTTATTCTTTATATATATATAATTGGAAAATTGTCTTCTTTCTACGTCTGAAGTTTTTACAGTCTATATTTATTTTTATCTCAACTTGCGTTTATCCAATATTTTTCAATTTCATTAAAGAAAGTGTCTCTATTATATGGCCAGTTACTAAATCCAATAATGTCATCAGTTTTTGCGATAGTTTTTCTAATCAAATATACCGTTTAGAAACGCAATGGCGATAAAAAATGTAAGACCAATAAGTACGTATTCATAAATTAAATTTTAATAGAAGAGAAAAATTCATATTTTCGGAAGAGTGGCTCAATTTTCATTCCGCAAGAAATTTATAGAGTACTCTCTACATTTCTTAGAGTTAAATGTCGCTTTAGAAAGATATGCATGATATACTTCACGCTTTCTAGAGTGAAATTTTGCCCTATTTTGGAGGGAGTTGGAGAATTTTTACTCCAAAAAGACTGAAATGTTACTCCTAAACTGTGAAAATTCACACTTTTAAAAGAGTATAGCTCAATATGAAAGTTATATCTTGTGGGAAATTGTCAGATTCAACGTTTATCTCAATCTTTTTTCTAGTTTTTCAGTCAGTATACACATTTCAAAATATACGTCTTTTTAAGATCAACGTCGTAGTATTCAACCTTCTTTTACTTTGTTTCAATATACGTACAAAATCATAAATAACTAATATTTTATTATTGATGTAATATCCCCCAATGACCCCCTCCCCCATATCTCAAAATTAAATTTTCCACGAATAATCTCTCATCACAAACGTTAATTTCCCATTCAATTTCGATCCTAAATTTGAGGTCTATAAAACAGACAAATTTTTGGCAATTTATTCACTCCAAAAAATTGACAGAGATATATAAGTATATAAAACGATATAGATTGGTATATTTTAAGATATAAGAGAAGAATTTAATCTGACTAAAAAAATTAAAAAACATCATATGAACATTCGCAATAGAAATGCAGGATATACGTATTACATTAATTATAATGCGAGAAAATTTTCAAATTAAATTTGAAAACCAATTTGTGTCGGCGATAAATTATTCACGAGTTTGTTTACAAGAATTTGACGGACCAAAGTGTTAGAATTTCTGTATTTTCAGCAATACATATTTATGAAGGTATATATTATTATAGTGTTTATTAAAGTTATTTTCAAAATGTACAATTATTTTGTACAACTTTACATTTTTCATTAAAAATTTGTATTTTATGTATTTTTTAATGAAATGAATTAATTCTTCGAGCTTTTCTATAATTCAAATAAATAATGATATCGCTCGAAAAAAGTTCGCGACGCGAGAATATTGAATAAACATTTATTTATCGCTAAAACAAATATTTACTAATCATAAAAATTATGACTATTTAACCCAAACGTACAAAAAAAGTATGTGCAATATTATAGATGTCAAATATTGATTTGATGTAACGTGGACCTTATTACAGAAATCTGCTGTGATATTATGAACTTTCTGAATTTCATTGAGTGAAATTTCACTCTACATTGGAGTGAATCGAACCATGCAATAAAGTAAAATGTCACCCATAAAGAGTAAAATTCAATCCTTTACAGGAATATCTCAATTATCACTCTTTGTATAGAGTGAGATTGCACTCAAAGAAATTTAGACACAATAATACTAATTATATGTCACAAAAAATACTTCACGTCTCTCGCTCGATCAATTTACTTCATGATTTGACACAGATATGACTCACATTAAAATTTGAATGACATACTGGGTATATAACTTATTTGTTCCAAATCATCCGTATACTTAGGATAAATGAATGTATGCATTTTACAGTAGAAAGTTACAATATTATGCTTTAAAAAATAATTTTATCCAATTATTCCTGACATTTAAAATGTAGATGATGTTCGAATCAATATGCGCACGACTTAAAAATTTAGGTCCTAAAAAAAATTATATTAAGCGATTTCCAAATGTTATATTTCTCACATTAAAAATTTATTACGATATGAACAGGTTTCTCCATCAATTACAATAATATTAATTTTTATTTCGCAAATAATTATGAGTTGTGATGATTATGATTATGATTTGTTTCATAAAATTGCGAGAAGACATTTGTATTTAAATTCTGACGTACAATATACGACCATATTTTCTTCAAAGTCAAATTTTGAGTTTAGATTTTTCAGCCGCCATACTAGGTCCACCAATTCAAGTTTTTAGTAATCCAACATATCTGATGAAAGAAACTTTTCTATTTCCTTTGGGATATTACACGCAACAGAGTCCGCCATTTTGAAATTTCAAAATATTCGACAAAACATTCGAGAGAAAGACTCTTGCAGCTAAATTTTAAGCCCAAGCACAACTTTCTTGAGGCACATGAATTATGGAGAGGTAATATATAAATAATAAATAAATTATATTCTATTCTATTCTATTCTCTTATGTATGTAAGAAGATGTACAAATACATAAACCCAAACATCATTGGCGACTCGATAAAAAAAAAGAAAAGTTATGTCGATATTGTAATAATGACTTATTCCGATTTGTCGTAAAAGGGTTACAAAAAAGAAAAAAATGAATGAGATTCCATATTGAAAATTTCGAGGGAAACCTTTTTTCAAATCCTCGGTTCAAAATTTACATGCTGCAGGGCAGGTTGAGGCTTAAGGAGCTGGAGTTGGCGAATTTCAATTTATTCCAAAGTAAAAAGTCGAATTAATTTCTCCCTTCAGACAAATTAAGGTGTATGTTGCGAACTGCAAAGTTTGGATCAAGTTTCATTTTACGGCTTCGTTACTACGGAGTATATATGAGAATAACTGATTTCGATACTATTCGAGGTACATTCGTAATTTCTTGATTTTGTTTTGTGTTTTTTGAAATTTTAGATTTAGGAAGACTTTAATTTAAAAATTATATCTTTAGTTTTGACCTCTAAATGTAATAGTAGAAAATGCATGTTTGGAGTATATTTTCAAACATTTTTCGATGGCTATATTTTTTCTTTAACGCGACATTTTAGCAGAAAAACATAGACATATTGGTAATCCAGATTACGACATTTTTTATTTACAACTCTTCTCCCCAGAGATTCGCAGTGCTTTCGAAGTACTACTCAAAAATATTTTTACAATGACTAGGAAGTATTGCGAAATATGCCAATGACGACAATAAATGAAGTTACACAAAATTATAAACAATGATAAATAAATAGATTTTCAAAATCAAACTTATTTTAGAAAAAAATGTATTTTTGTACAAATTTTAGGTCAATGTAAAACGAAATTTCGTAATCGAGTGTTTGAAAAGGTCGCTGATTACGAATTTGAAGACAGTTGTCAAATATTCAAATTGGCGGATCCAAGATGGCCGCCAACAATTTAAATATTACTAAAAATTTTCTAATGGACGTCATCTGGAATCCGCCATAATGAAGTAAAGTCTATAGTAATGTTTAGATTTTCGTCCGTCATCTTCAATCAGCAATTTTGAACTTCTAAAATCTCAGTTCAGATTCGCAATCGACGACCCAGAAAATTCTAGTATAAAGATGTTCATGAAAAATCGTTCATCTGAAAAATGTAATGGAAAAGGCTTGAAGTAAGTTTTCGTGTCTTTGGATAGTTTCGAAAAAGACGCATTTAAAGTTTTAAATAGTATTTTCCAGTACATATATAAATTGAGTATTCCTACGATTTACATTTTTTACCATCATTAGTCTGTGACCCCAGCACCCAATATAGTAGTTGTCATCTTTCTCCATTAGAGATATCATCATCTTCGGTATTTTTTGAAAAATTAGAAGGGCGCGAAATACGTATTTTCGTACGTTCTGATACAACACGACTTTCTTGACTTCGAGTGTTTAAACATATATTTAAACAATTGCTTCGACAATAAAAGTATATCCATCATATTCTTGACATGTTAAAGCATCGATTCAGGTAATAACAAAAAATCGATTGCTTTTTTTTAATTCTATTGTGGCAAAATAACGGCTTAATAGTCTATATTAATATGGGTTTCTTCTGCTTTAACTTTTATATATTATTGACATTTATTTTTAATTGACATTGATTTGAAAATGGGTGAACACCATATTGCAACTGTTAATTATTAAAATTTGAGTCCTGCATTCTTACAAGACTCCAAAGCAATGATTTCAAAAAATGGAAAATAACAAAAAAAATTTATTATGAATAAGGTTATGTTCACCACAGGTATAATTATCTTTAATGACATTTAATACGTTGTGACACATGTACTTTATTCATCAATTTCATAATATTCTTTGCTCGTATTATCACTATATATCTACATTGTTATCGTCATTAAACCATTCGCTAATATAATTTTTATCAGCATGGACATGTGGGGTTTGTTCCTCATCTTCTTTTTCATATGTGACAGGATTGCTGACCTCAACCTCATCTTCCCGAATATTTGAGAATGTCAATGCAGATTTTTATGGTCCTTTACGTCTCGATGTTTTATTATAATATGTTTATTAAATTATAAAAGAAAATTAGTCAAATTGTCGTCCTTCTAAATTTGCATAAGTATTATATTTCAAAACAAATAAGAAAACAGTTTTAAGAGGGCATGTAAACAAATAAACTGCATATTGACTGGAAAGTATCGAATATTTGTCCATTTGCTTTATATACATATTTCAACAGTTATTAAGAAAGATATTTAGGAAAAATCGTAACAAAAGCACTGGTCTATTTATATTTATCTACTTATTATTTACTTTATGAACACTTTGTTATAAACAATTTCCAAATTTTTTGAAAAATAGTTGTTATCGATACCTATACGATACCATTCTATACTGTGCAACCCGCAATACTGTGAAAGTTTTACCCATAGTACTGTGCTGTCACATGGAAAGGAAATTTTCCTCTCTTTCCGAATCCGGGGTCAAAAATACACTGTTAATTTTTAAATGTTTGTAATTTTACCACACTTTTACCACACAATGTGTAGTGTAAAATTACAATCCCTGTATTGCAAAGTGAAATTACTGCACTTGTATTGTAAAT
>JAPYZR010002411.1:0-16990 GCA_030522945.1 Trichopria nigra
CTCAAAATTGGCACAGTTACATAACAGTGATTGTGACGTAATAGTTACATAGCAATTACGTCACAATCACTGTTATGTAACTGTGCCAATTTTGAGGCGGCATTTTAATGTAACTGTTACATAATTGTGAGATAACTTCTGTAATTGTTTGCTGGGACGTTTCATTGTAACGTTTCCGTGATAAGACATTCTCTGTTTCCAGAACGTTATTGACGTTTCTGAAACCGAAAAATGTTTAGCGGAAAACGAACCAAGGTTTATTTAGAATTTTACATTGGTAATCTAAACGCACGTCATGATAATTTTGAAACGTTTCAGAAACATGGAGTTAGTGACGTTTCCAAGAAAATTACATTGTAAACTCTTTGCAGACGTGTGAAACTTGCTTGTGCAAATTGTAACGTTGCGGGTGCTATTTTTCTGAAACCTTAAAATGACTTCTTATTATAAATGTTCCCTAGATATTTAATTTATTCCATGCCACAATGTTTTAGACGCAATAATGTATCGTTTCTATAATAGCGTTACATTTTTACCAGACAAATTTCTTACGCATAAATTAATCACAATATGGCAAAAAAAATCAAAATATATGAAAAATATGGTCGATTTTACAAAAATTTCAAACATCCGCCATTTTTTTCGTATCGATTTTTCGTTAACGGTGGTATATGCCTGCGTATTGAGACAATTTCCTCTTTAAAATGTCGTTCGGTTATTTTGTTTTCTTCCAGACCTGCCAATCCTGAGATTAACTGTCAGGCATTGGACAAGCCGACTTTTTTGGTGCTTGACGTTGATGCCATTGCATGATAAAATGAAAATAAAGAACATTTTTTTTTATTCTTTAAGAATGTTCTAATGTTTTCAAAAAAACTGTTATATCTATTTTTAATGTAAGAGCCGAGAAAATAATCTTAATAATTTAATGCCTTCTAAAAATGTCTCCATTCATTATTACAATCAGAATAATTAAGACCCGAATGGTATTTTGTTATTTGTCGATACAGTTCTAAATAAAATATGAGGTTAGAAGGCGTAATATACAAATAAATAAAAAATCACTTATTGTATTTTATCAAAGGAATAAATTCGTAATTTCCGAACCGATATTATTAAGTAAAAATAGAAAAGAAATTTAAAAATACAATAGAAAAACACACAATTTACGCAGATAATGCTACCATTTATGCAATATAGTTGCTGGTGAAAAAAAATAAAATAAAATACTACTCTAAAATGATATTCTAAAAAAATACAAAAACAAACTAGAAGAATCAAATATATTTTGTCCTCAATGGATTAATTCGAAGCTGATACGAATATAATTAGCAACTGTATATAATAATAGTTGCCTGACAACTGGTGATTTTAGCAAAATTTCCAAGAAAAAAGTCCAATACTACATGCTACAGTTTCAATTATTTTTAGTTGGCCTCTAGAAGCTATTCAAATGCATTGTGATGAGGGGCCATCATTCAACATTTGGCATGCCATTGATTTAGACTTTGGCCCTTTTCGTGCAAGTGCCAAGTCCGTAAGGGTCAACTAAAAATAATTCGCCATATATATCAAGTATACAGCGATCGGATCGAAATGAAGTGACTTTTAAAATTTTAGTTCGCCATTGTTTGATCCGCCATTTTTAATTTTGAACGATTTAGCGGTAGACAAAAGAACTTAACATTCAGTACTCAGCATTTGGACAATGTATAGAATTTCATATCTGCGTAGAGGACATTGTATAACTTTCAAAGAGTCGATTTGTAATATTTAGCGTGCTGTCCTCATATATACATATTTAAAATCAGACAGGAAAAAAAAAGAATAAGTTATAACTGGTTTTATCTGACATATTTTCTGTAAAGCGAATGTATTGGATTTTCCGTTCAAGTAAATTAAATTTTGACGTCGCGATCGGAAAAAGCACATCCAGAAATAGCTAAGAGCTTGGGCTTATATTCGAATCCGTTATAATTTATGTATATACATTATAAGTGAATCACAAGGTTCAAAAGATGACTCATTTTCAGACATTTATCGGTGTTAATGGATTAATCCACAAATAATTAATTATTCAAATCTCCTTTATTTTCTTAACATTTTCATAGGTCATCTTTTATTTCGGTTATACGTTTTCCCTCCTTCGCGCTTTTGTTTGACAACAAATCCAAATTTGTTATTATTTAAGTGTTTAATTTCACTTGATCTATAATATTTAATTATAGACTATATCTTTAAACATTCAATTTTAATTCTTCATCTTTTAACATTTATCGTCAACTTTAACTTTGTTTATCTTATTTCTTAACTCAACTTTTTGTCATTCTGGTAGTTTTTAAATGGCGGATTTATTTGTTACTTAAGGGGTTTTGGGTCATGTTAGATCCGACATTTTGAATTTTTAAATACTGACATCGAATTCATTATCAGCGACCTTAATTAAATACTTTTTGATGCTGGGTGTCATAAAAATTCTATAAATATTTGTCGAAAGAAGCGTAAGCTGAGTATTAATATTTTTGAACGAAAAAAATCTTCGGTCGACATTTTGGATCTGCCATCTTGAAATGATTGAATAGAAAAGCGATAAAGGAAAATCATAAATAACGAATAGAACAAAAATTTTTATTTTATTTATTTATTTATTTATTTTTTTATTTATTTAAATACATTAATGATAAACAGCAGATGTATATGTTTATCATACACAGTATATGTACACGGTACTGTAGTCTACGCGAGACGTTCTAAGATTATTCCAGATCCTATTAAAGTCTTAGACTGACAGGTACTTCTTAACGAGATGTACGTCCTCGTTATATAAACACAACGAATTTGACTGTATATTATTGATACAATCTCCTTAAGTAACGTTAGTTAATGTTAATTAAAATATTATTATAGAGTTTAGACACTGCGGTTATAACTACAAATTATACTTTTTTTTTATGGACTGTTATTAAATGCAAAATTATTTCATAAAGTTTCATTACATTTCTAGTGATTATCCCGAACAAAAAGTGTAAGTATTAATTTTAAACATTATTATGTTATGTGTATTTTGTAATTGATTTATATATATGTATTGTTTTATTAAGTAACATAGTAACTTTTCATATATTTTTTTAAGGCATAGTAATTTTGAAACATTTCATAAACATGCGTGAAACATTTGAAAGAAGTCAAACTTCCTTGGACGAAATGTAACGTGTGCTGTTTTTATGAAACCTTATACCATAATGAAATGTTCGCGAGCTGTTTAATTTATTCCATGTCACAGTGGAACGTTTCAGACACAATGATGTACTGTTTCTATGTAACGTTTCAGGAAGTTTACATGTTCAGAGGGTTAACATGGCGAATAGGCGTTTAAAAACGTGAACGTTCACCTCATTTCTCATGAGATTCTAATTTCCATTGTTCTTTTGCAGTTTGTTTTTTTTTTTGTTAATTTGCTATATTAATTATAAAATTATAGAATCATAAATCTTGTCAGTGCGATGCATAAATTTCCATTACGCAATAAAAATTCCAAGATTAATTGAAAGACGAAAAATTGAAAATAATTAAAATAAGAGACATCACATTGACACCAATTTTAAAAAAAATTACATCGAAAACACTAAATAAAATAAGTAACAAAATTAATAAAATGGAAAGAAAGAAAATGAAAAAGACTACAATCGAGCATCGAAATAATGATTATATATGGTAACGTTAAATGATCGAGTTAATAATGCAGCTAATTTATTAGTACAGTAATATATAACAATTGATTTTATTAATTCCAATTACACGATTTGTTGCTTTTGCTATTTAAGTCAATGTATCGAGTCGATCAATCGGAAAACCGATAAAAATCAGTATTTCCAATATTGATTTACCAATTAACCAATGTTGTTTACAATTTTTCCGTACAATTACGACTTATTTAAATAGTGGTAAAATTTTACAACGATTTTCAACAATTCTTATTACACTTATTATTAAACAATATATCATTTACAACTGGATATATAAAACTTTGAAATAATAATAATAATAATAATAATAATAATAGTATCCATATAAATAAAATAGAAAAATCATAATTGATTAACGATATTTTTATGTATAAAATTTTTTATATATATATAAAATTTTATATATTTTATATATAAAATTATATATAAATATATATAAATATATAAAATATTATATAAATACATTATATATAAATATTATATATACATTATATTATATATATATATATGTGTGTGTGTATGTTATATACATCATCTCGTATATACGTCTATACATGTCTGTTGTATGTACTTATACGTTTGGAATACGTCAATTTCATCATTTTTCATGTTCCGAACACTACAAAAAACAATGTGTGTTAAATGCCAACCTGATGGGTAAAGATTAAGACCTACCCCAAATGTCTTATTTTTATAAATTTGTATAAGAGGTCCACATTCAATATCTGGTTAACCATACCGGATATTTCCTCCTATACAAATTTAAACACATTTGGAGCACGTGTTAGTCTTTGCCAATCAGGGTGGTATTTAACATTCTTTGTTTTTTTTTCACTATTTTGAACCATTCTAGGGGGCAGCACATGGAAAATTAAAAAATTGACATACTTTTAATTATAAATTTTCGGATAATCCTCGTTTAATTTTGATCCAATTTCAGCGATATTTTTTTCGAGGATTGCATGTGTTATGTACAATCACCCTTCCAATCCCTTTATATTTTATTTATTTTTATTGTTGTTAACCTCGGTCGGTAACTGTTGTACTTTAGAAACCTATTAAACCTATAGATACAATTATATATTATATATTTTTTAAATTTTATAGAAAATAAAAGTCCTTAAAAAACATTCCCAATTTTTATGGGATAAGGGCAATTTCTATATACAAATTGGGCTGACTGAACGTTCACTCTAGGCCATAGTACCTATCGGCTATCGACATTTGCTTAATCCGAGATCCGACAAGACGGTTCATTAGACGTCAACAATGATTCACCCCGGATTTAGCAGTTTGCCAAAGCCACTGTCTTAATAGCGCAATATAAGCAAGTCTACGTTCGCAACCTATAGGGAGTATTTGGGCATCTTGCACATCACGCCCGTTTCATTCGGAAATAAACTTTAGGTGTGAATAATATATATTATCGATCGATATATAGTGTATATATAGGGCTTTCGAAATTACAGAGATAACGAAGGCTATACAGGGATCGTCTCCGAAAAGCTCTTGGGGGCTATGCAACGATACGTACACTCCTGGGACTTGGTATAAAGTTACATCTGGATAGTTTTTTTTATTTGTAGGGTGCATTTATTTTTTCTGCGTCCATTATTACCTTCAATTTTCGTACTTTATCTTTCGTCGACTACTGCGAGAAATTTTACTTTATTCTCATATATGTTTTCATTTTTCGTTTTCATCTTTCCTAATTGATATATAGGTATTTTCGTCATTTCAATGAATGTATGTAATTATTTTTATGAAGGATATCAAAAACTTTTCATTTTCTTTTAATTCATTACAATTCTTAGATTATTCACCGACAACTCCGACCTTATTGCTGTTTTTTATTTTTTTGTTTAACAAAATTTTAAAGGTTTTCAATATTTATCCGGTTTTGTAAAATTGATGACAACGGCTTAATGTCTTGGTTATATAGTCAACTTTTTGTCATATTTTAAATGATTCGTTTATTTAAATATACTTTTCTTTTCAATATTTTCTTTATGAATTCTAATTTTTTTTCAGTCTTTCGACGACTTTACTTCTGCATCGCTTGTCACTTTTTAACGACGTTTCTTTTCATCGACCTGACACTATTTCTCGAATTCCTCATTCATTATTCGTTTTAACAATGTAACATCCATTCTTATCAAATGTTTTAATACTATTTGCCGATTTTTTATGGCAGTTTTCTGAAGCTCTTTGTTTTTGAAAAATTATTGTTTTATCACATAAGAGATCCTCTGTGTGAAATAAAAAAGTGTCCATGGACCTTCAAATTTTCAATGTCGCTCGATTCCATATCCAACATGGCGGATAGTCTCAAAATTTTGGATCTTTTTTCAATTTTTTCGAATACACCTAAGATTTCCAAACGCAGTTTTCATATACGAATGGATAAAATGATGTAATTTGAGTCCCTGATGGCGAAACTTTATTAGATTTCCCAAATTCAAAATGGCGGATGAAATTTCATATTTTTTGAGCAATTATCGTACAAAATTAAATATAATGGTAGCGTATAGTTGATTTATCGGCGACCATTTTTCGGTAATATATATTTCGTTCCCCGGTTGTTATATGGACTTGTCATAGTTTATTGGGCTGTGTTATTCGTAAGTGTTTTAATTATTTTTATATACATGCGATTGATTTATCGTCCAGCGCCGTTGTATATTATGTAGAGCGTATAATGGCCGTTTATGCGATTCCGTAACCCAGCATGTATATATATATACCGGCGCATTATAACGGCGGACTGTAAAACAGCGTGTAAGTGCACCACGCTGGATACTTCCACTGTGAACACTATGGTACGCCTCGCCCTTTGAACCCTTCTTAGTGCATTTTTATTGAAAAGTCTTCCGTCGAGGATAGGGCGTGGTAAGCGCCATTTTTTTTCAAACTAATAATAATAATGATAACGCCGCGGTCATTCAATTACTCGAGAACTAAAGATTCCAGTCAATTTATATATATATATACTAATTGTTGTAATACACGATGAACTGATTTGCTCATTATACGTATTGTAAATCTTATCATTGATTTTACAACACTTACGGAAAAGTAAACTAAAAAATTTTGTTCGGGGTTTTAAATGATACCTAAGTAGGGTATTAAAAAAAAAAACAAATTTACACCCAATTGGGTGTAATTTCGGATACCGAAAGTTTTTTTTTTCTGTGAGAATTTTTTTTTTTTTTTTTCATTTATATTCAACTTTACAGTTACAAAATGGCGGAATTTTCATAATAAAAATCGGCTTTTTGACTACATAAGACGTTACAAACAATTCAAATGTTGAGAAAAAGAAGAAAAGAAGAAAACCATGGTAGAAATTGCTCCTAATCATTCTAAAGTTTTTGGCTAATTTACTTATTTACTGTCTAGTTTGTGGACAATATAAAAGGCCAGTTTCCTATTGGAAAAGTAACATTTTCGTTGATATTAAGGTGGTTCTAAAGTAGAACAGTTATCGACCGCGCTTCTCAACCATAAAAGTATGAATAAAAAGAGATAGAAATCTTACCAGCACCAAAAATAATTTATTTCGGATAAATCTCGTTTAATTTTGAACCAATTTCAGCGATATTTTTTTGAAGATTGTATATGTTATTATGTAGAATCACCCTTCCAAAGCCCGAATTTCGAAAAAATGTTTCAATTCTTATTTTTTATACTTTTCCTGTTTTTAGGTTAGATCGGTAACTGCGCTATGTTTAGATGCCCTGCATGTAACTGCTATGCTATGCAAACTGCTATGCAAAATGAGTTTTTTTTTTTTTAGATAAATCTTGTACAATTTGCACCCAATTTCTATCCAATATTTTTAGGCACATCTGGGACGACTTATCTAAGCATTTTCCGTCCAAATTCTGCTTACTTTCTACCCAATGTTATCGTAATATTTTTATATATATTTACTACGAATAAGGTGTACATTGTAGGCATAAATAATGATCTTCAATGACATATACCAACATTTTGTTCATAAGTTTCATCGTATTCTTTGCTCTTATTATCATTATCTACATTGTTATTGGCATTAAATTTTTATCAGCATGGACTTGTGGGGTCCGTTCGTCAACTTTTTCTTCATATGTGACAGGATTGCTGACCTCAACCTCATCATTTCCAATATTTAAGTCTGATAAAAACAATTGCAGGCGATTTTTATGGCGCTTTCAATTTCGGTGTTTTATTATATGTTTGTTAAATTATGAAAGAAAATATACAAAAGTTTTGTATTTAAAAACAAAAAAGGAAACGGTTTTCAGAGGGCATGTAAATAAATAAATTGAATATTTTTACTGGATAGTATGTATCTAATATTTGTCCATTTGTTTTATATACATATTTTGAATAATTTTACTGCATAGTTATTAGATACGATGATTGTTTACAAATTTTGAATAATTTTAATGTACATGTTAGGCAAGATATTAATTTAGGCAAAATCGTGGCCACTTTAAATCCAATTTTAATACCTCGCATTTGGACAGATTTGTAACAAAAAAAAAAACGTCTCTTTATTCTTGTCCAGTTATTGTTCAGTTTATGAATACTTTTATCGCATACGCTTTTTTAAACCAATTATTTTAGACAGCAACTATATGCTTGTATCTAGTAAAATTCGCCAGAATTTTTACTAGGTCAAAATCTTTTTCATTTTTTGATTTGTGATGAAGCTGCTATGACTTAAACAATGTTCACTGTAAAGCAACGGGCATATCGGAACATTCACTGTAAATGGCTCAATTTTTAAAATTGTTTTACAAAAATTTCAAAAAATGCATATTCTTAAAATGTTACTTTTTTGTATATATACATGACACCTCGTTAAAAGAATTTTATCTACAGATCTTAGATGAGCCTTTTTTTCGATTTTTGAAGATTTCTTCGACACTGAATTTTTTGTTGCTGATGGTTGCTCAAGTTCGAAATGTTATAGGGCCCAATGAAAATTGTACTAAATATATAAAAAATATTAAAAAATGTATATTCATAGAGTGAAATTTCAGTCCATGAAATTGAGAGAGATTATTTGAAATTCATATAAAAACAATTGTTATATGATACGTTTTACAATTTTGAATTGTAAAAGTAACATTCTGTCAACTATTTTTAAATTTGTTAGTTCTACTATTATTATATATGTTGTAACGGTTTCTACCATTTTTTCAGGGTTCCATTAACCAGTTTTTTCTCTGTGTGTACATAATAAAACCTTATTTATGTAAACGACCCCTCTTACAACAGAATCCTGTCAGTGGCGCTCGGCAGAGTTGTGTGAAACAAATGATAAACCCTTCAAGTTGGTTTGATGGGTTTTTTTCACCCTCCTTTGATACATATAAATGATGGGATGGAAAAGATTGTATTAGCCCTAAGAAGAATTACTCCCATAAGAGGCCTAAAGGTCGAGACACTGTATTGCTTTTTTAAAACATCAAATTAATTATTTTAGTATAGTAATTACAATTACAATAATTACTCTAAATACAGTCAAAGCAATTTTACATTTTGATAAAAAAACGTCTTACGAACTTTGAACCTATAACCTAACCTAACATAAAGGCAGATTGTATTTAACTATATATACGATACAGTTAATGTATTGGCTTATATAGGTCAAAATAAATTTTATGTTTTTCTATTACAATGTCATACCGCCGTAGACTACATATTAATTATTGCAGTAGGAATAAGATATCAAAAGGATATCAATTGAATAAAAATCAAAAACTAAATTATTATATTTTACTTTTATTATTAATAATTATAAAACTGTCGATATATATAAAGTTGATCAGGTTGAAGAGAAACCCGTCAGTATATGAACGTATATATATATATATATATATATATACCGTAACTTTATATCTCCGAGATCAAGTAGAAAACTTCGTATTTGCCTTTTCAAATATCCACCGCCGTCAGAGGATAATAATTAGTTTAGAATTGACTCAAAGGAATCGTCTATATTCAGCAGACGTGAATGTTTTCGATTTCCAATAATCCGATATGCAGTCTGAAAATGCGGTCGTATACCTTTTTATCACGTGAATTTAATGGCGGATTAATTATTTGGATTCATATAATTTTTAATGTTAAAACTGTTACGCGTTTTAAAATTACACATACTACATAGTATCGGCACTTATTATTGTAATTACCTCATTTTAACACTTTAAAATTTTAGTACGGTGTTATTTTTCTGATTGTATAATGATAACCATATATCGGTAATAATAATAATAATAATAATCTGCAATAAAACAATAGGGGTCCTCATTTAAAATTTTTAAGTTGCTTCCTCTTCCACCCCCAGGAGGTTGGGATGGAGGATGCGCTTATAGGTATCATAATTGAAATATCATATTGAAAACATTGCAAAAATATATTTTTTTGATTCGATGTGTATTACACGAGCTATTCGACCCCGTTTCCATATTTTTCGGACACCCTGCATATAATACAGTACATTAATGTCTGTATGACATGTTTAATATTAATTTTATATTATTGCCTTTAATTTATTTATATTATTTAGAAACCTTCATTGTAATACAATTAATGTTTATTGTTCTTTTTTATTTTTCAATCATTTTGTCGCATATTTTGTCGATCCTATTAATCTTTATTCAATGAATTTGAATAACCCTAGTAGAAAATAAGCCCAGTTTTTGTCTAGTTTCTGTCCAGTTTGCTTTTTCCCATGTTAAAGGTGTAGGGTAACTGGACAGTGTAACAGAAAAATGGACAGATTTCTACCAGGGAAATAGCATATATTTTTGTCGATTTTTGTTTTTATCATTTCTCGAATAAACTATACTGTTTAATTTTTCTGAAGAGGGTCCGCACCGGGACCGAAACGTCAATTTTTACTTTTTGGTAAGAAGACTGCTAATAAGGTATTTTTTATTTTACAATTTAAACTATACTGATTTTAGAAAAGATAACAGTTACAAATGTCTTAATAAATTATGATAAAAAATTTGGCTACAAGGAAATATTAAGATATAAGAATAATAGCGTGAATTATTGCACTTTTTTCCAAAATAAGGGACAATCGATACGAAATTTTCTAGAAAGTGATTCTCTTCAATTTTTTTCATCGTTTCTTCTACTTCGACCGTCGTTTATTTATCTCATATTAAAAATTTTGTAAAATTTACCATTCATTCTTTTATAGTCGACATTATTTACGTAATTTTAAAATTTTAATTATTAATATCATAAAAGTAAATAAAATTTATATTCTAAAAATTGTATCGTCCTATTAACATTTATTTATGTGTATTTTTTTTTCATTAAATTGAACTTAAATAATTTCTGAATAATGATAAGATTCATTAATATCGTGGAAATTACTTTAAGAGTACGTTAAAATAATCTATTGCAAAATGGCCTTGTCAACTTGGAGACGGGACATAATTAGGTGTCGCGAATTCATCGTTGAGATTAATCAAAGTCTTGATAATGCTCTGTTTGGTGTAAAGAATTTCATACGGGAGAAAAATTCGAGGAGGGGATACAAAGACGCTACATAAAAATGTATTAATTCTAGATAATTGAAAAATTATTAATAACATATTAATAACGATATGTATATTCGTATATTAAATAAATTTTAATGTTCATTATTTCCGGCTCCTCGATTACGTATTTTTGAAATAATACAAATGTACAAAACGATTGTAGTTTTGCTTCTTCCGTTTTTTATGGTGTTCGTGCGATATTATAATCTATAACACATTTTCGAATCGTTTTCTTACAGATAAAAAATAATTTATTTCATTATTATGGAAAATGAAGTTTTCAATTTACCTTCGACTATTTACTTTAAGCTTCATCGTTTATTACTCCAATCTTTTTTCCTCTATTATCTTTTTAGTTTTAGTTTATTTTCGTTGTAATTTCGCCTAATATTGTCAATTTTCGTCTACTTTCGTATATTTTCGTCTACTTTCGTATATTTTCGTCTACTTTCGTATATTTTCGTCTACTTCTACTTTCACCAACTTTCGCCACCTTTCCCCTATTTTCGCCACCTATAATTAGTTTACCTTTCTCTATTTTCGTCTATTATTGTGTGATATATCGTTTATTATTGTCTATCTTTGTCTAATGTAGACTACTTCGGTCTACACCTGTATAAAACCGTTGATATTTTCTATTTTCATTTACTCAATAGTTTAAATTCGTCTACTTTCGTCTATTTCGGTCAGGTACAACTTCGTTTATTTTTGTCTACTTTCGACTACTTTCGTCTACTTCCGTCCACTTTCGCCTACTTTCGACTACTTTCGCCTACTTTCGTCAACTTTCGCCTACTTTCGACTACTTTCGTCTACTTCCGTCAACTTTCGTCTACTTCCGTCAACTTTCGCCTATTTTCGACTATACTTTTGCCTACTTTCGACTACTTTCGTCTACTTTCGATTACTTGCGTCTACTTTCGTCTACTTCCGTCAACTTTCGCCGACTTTCGACTACTTCCGTCAACTTTCGCCTACTTTCGACTACTTTCGTCTACTTTCGACTACTTTCGGCTACTTTCGACTACTTTGGACATTTATTTTCATTTAATTAATAATTTTCTCATCTACTTCTGTCTACTTTTGTCTACTGTCTTCTGTTTTTATCTATATTTGCTTATTTTTGTTCAATTTTATCGTTTTTCGTACTTTTCGTTCGATTCGTGAAATATTGCTTATATTTTTGTATTTTTGTTTAATTTAGTTTAATTTCATTTTCATCTATACTTTCGTTTATTTTTCCTTACTTTGTTCTATACTTCTATATTTCCGTCTATTTTCTTTTATTTTCGTCTACTTTTAATGTATTTTAATCTGATTTCATCCACTTTCGTCCACTTTCATCTACTTTCATCTACTTTCCTCCATCTAATTTTGTCTATTTTCGTCTACCTTTTTCCGTTTACAATTTTCTCTTTAAATTTTCTTATTTGTACTTTTTTCGAGATTAATTTGGATGAATATCCAATGACGGAGTCCAGATATTCTTATAAAATGTTTACTTTTTCCAAAAAAGAAAAAAAAACATCGTAGATTAAGAATGATAAAGGATTACTTCACTGTAGGTGTACAATGCGACAACAACCGATTCGAAAGTTAAAAGGACGTAAATTTCTTATTTCGTACATAGAAATAGCAAAGTGCTATCCTTCGGTGGTAAATGGGTGCAAAGCAATTGAAATCTGTTCCTGATAACGCACGATGATCTTGGCATTGGTGATATAGTCATGGCGGATCTAGTGTCCGTATTCCTTCAAAAAAAAAGGAGCATCACCTCACCACCCGCGTCAGAGGAAGCTACGACGAGCTATATATATACATATATATAGGTATATACACGAGATTCGAGCCACCAAGCCCCGCGGTGTAGCCAATGGCAACCTTTGTTCTCTCATTCGAACGCACCGAAATGAAGTTTTCCTCCCTCTTTGCTGACTTTTTCAAGGGGAAAACTTACTTTATTGCTTACTTACCTGACAGGTACATATCTCCTCCGCAGACTCGGCACATTACTCCGCGAGAGGATTTTAAGGCGTAACATACACACAATCGAGTTCTGCTATACGATACTTAACACTTGGCGTTTTTGGTGCTCGCAGTCGTAATTTCCCGCGGCTCGAGGATATATATGACTTTGCCATTTTTTCCCGAGATAAACGGAGGAAATGAATGGATGCGGCATTTTGGAGATTGCTATATATATCTATATATATATCGTCTAAAAAGAAATGGTTTCCTTTCTCAAATAATATAGGATTTTCTAGTTCATTTGTACATATATATACATTTTCGGAGTTTTTGTAAAAATTGAACGATTTTTTAGGTCTGCTTCAAGTTGAAAATGATCTTTTATGATTATACAGTCGTCGTGCTCATGCTTTTCTTTTCTTTATTTCGTCTCATTTTGACGATTTTTAACTAAATTTGTTTGTATAAGCGTCTATAATGTCGTGTTTTTGTTGTATATATTTTCGTTCTATTCCTATTATCATCTCGTTTTGTTCCTATTCTCATCTCGTTTTATTTTCGTATATTTTTTCAACTCTTTTTATTCGTTTTTGAATTTTTTGCAATTTACATTCACATTAGGCTAATATTACGAACATTAGTATACTTTCATCTACTTTCGTCTACTTTCGTTTATTTTCATCTACTTTCGTTTATTTTCGTCTACTTTCGTTTACTTTCAACTACTGTCGTCAACTTTCCGTCTACTTTTGTTTAATTTTATATATTTTTGACTAATTTCATATATTTTCGTCTACATTTATAATTTACCGTTGTCTATTTTCGTATATTACTTTGTGATATCGTTTATTTTTGTCTATCTTTGTCTAATGTTAATCTACTTTTGACTTCTTCGGTCGACATCTGTATAAAAACGTTGATATTTTTTATTTTCATTTATTCAATAATTTCGTCTACTTTTATATACTATCGTCTACTTTCATCTAATTTGGTCTATGTTCTTCTACTTACATCTGTGTTCGTCTACTTTCGTCTACATTCGTTTATTTTCGAGAAATTTCGTATATTTTCATCTATAATTAATTTACTTTTAGCTATTGTTGTCTGTTTCTGTGATATATCGTTTATTTTTTTTCCATTTTCGTATAGTCTACTTTTGGTTACAACTGCGTAAAATAATTGTTATTTCGTATTTTCGTGTATTCAATAATTTAATTGTGTCTAAATTACTTTACTTTCGACTACTTTCACCTACTTTCGCCTGCTTTCGTCTACTTCCGCCGAGTACATCTTCGTTTATTGCCTACTTTCGTCTTCTTCGTTTACTTTCGTGAACTAATGTCTATACTTTCGTCTACTTTCGTCTACTTTCAGCTACTTTCAGCTACTTTCGTCTATTTCGTCTACTTTCGTCTACTTCGTTTACTTTCGTCTATATTGTCGTCTATTTCCGTTAAATTGGACATTTTTCTGTTTTCATCTAATCAATAGTTTAATTTCGTCTGCTTTAGTTTACTCGCGTCCACTTTCGTCTATTTTCGCCAATTTCGCTGTTTATTACTTCGGTGAATTTCTTCAAAGTTTCTGCACTTAAGAACGGTGATCAAAGGAAATTCCGCGGATTTCGCTTATAAATCTAGATTAAAAAATGCTTCGATTCCACATATATATAGCGGATCCATTTCTAAAAAAAAAAAAATGTCATCCTAACGAGTCCACACTATCATTTTAAGTCGATATTTTATTTATGGCTGCCGGTGTCTCGGGACATAAATTAGGCTCCTTTTGTGCGCAATTACACCTACGTCACGTGCCCCCGTCGCCGATTCAAATTCGCTTCGTCATTTCATTAGATCAGACCGTATTGGTGAAGCGAATCAGATTTCGCAAGCATCGCGACATAAGCGAAGTAAATCACGGCGTTTACGCGCTCGGAATTTCTTGCATTTAATACAGTATATACATATACAGATTAGCACGCTCGTGTGTGTATGCGTGTGTATATTACGTTAGAGAGACACGAAAAGACCATTCCTATATATCGTCGTTGCACCCAGGAAGTCGCGAGTTGTGACGGTTTCCATGACAAAAATTGACTCTTTAAAAGTCGCGTCAGTAATTGAATCTGTCCAACGACGAATCTGGCAGCCAGTATATACATACATACATCCATATATATATATACGTAAACATAACAGCTGGCAGCGGGTTTGCATTAGCGAATCCCAAATCGGGTACTATAATATACTGGGGCGCCCGTTGGTCAATCGGTCGGGTAATCGTTTCTCAATAATAGGCAGTACGTGACGTGGCTTTGTAGTTAACGACAACGTCGTTAAACGCGCCATTTGCCGCGATATTTCAAAAAAAAGAAAAAACCATAAGCACTCGTCACCCCGATTCTGTCAATCGCGGCCTTCGATTTTGCGCTATCTATTGCGCCCTATATATATGTAATTGCGTTATCCCGCACTTTGGCGCAAAGACTCAATTAAGAGCGTTTGAAAATTCCGCACGCATTATCGATCGGTGCCCGGTGCGTATATATATTATGTTAATTAAACGTCGCGTTAATGAGTTTATGGAGAAACCGTTTCGGCCAACGTCGCGGCTATAATCCGATTTAATTATGCGTGGGCATTTCTTCCGCGATTGCACGTTGACATTTTTTTTTTTGCGGTGTCAATGTTTGTTTGTTTGTGTTATTTGGAAAATTTGTCGAAGTGAAGAAATGATCATTTGTGTATATTTTCTTATTTGGTTTTTGTTATCAATTAGAAAATCCATTATCGAATATTCGGTCCATTCCGTTAACGAATATTTATTCATGTCTCTTACACTATTCCCACTCCAGACACATTAGGACGCACGCGATTGTTAAATAGATTGGGCATTTTCCAGAGGGTTTTTTTTTTTAAGATGAATAGAATCGTACCTGTTTGGCAGAACGCAACGGGTAAGGATCAAAGATACCAGGTCTGCACCGTGAGTCGTTCCTTCGGGAATACCCCAGTAGGGGTCACACCTGAGTCCGATTCTATTTTACATATTTATTAACGACATTGGCAGTTAGGTGCAATTTTCAAAATTTTTAATTTATGTCGATGACGTAATACTTTTTAACAGAATCCTGTCTCAAATTGACGCTTCCAGGCTTCAAAGAGATTTAGATATACCGTACAGGTTTATGGGCAGAGCTTAAGCAGCCTGGACTTAAACATTGACAAATGCAAGTATATATATTATATTTCTGTCGTTACATTGCGAATTATATCTTCTTTGTAAACTTTTGTTAAGGGCAGTTTTTGCATATTTATAAATAAATAAGTAAATAATTGTTAAATTAATAATTTTATGTATTGTGTACTATACTTATACCTTCTTGTAACAAGCATTAGGGACGTTTATTAATTTTAAATAAATAAATAAATAAATAAATAAATAAATAAATAAATAAATAAATAAATAAATAAATAAATAAATAAATAAATAAATTATAATGGCATATTGAGTTGATTTGTTGTTTTTGTTTTGTTTCTTTGTTGTTTTGTTTAATAATAATAATAATAATAATAATAATAATAATAATAATAATAATAATAATAATAATAATAATAAACGTCTTTATTGTCCAAGTATAATAATTAGCACACATAAATACAACAAAAAGAATTTGTAGTTTTTTTTTAATTTTTTTTTTTTTTTTTTTTTTTTTTTTTTTTTTTT
>JAPYZR010002412.1:0-16989 GCA_030522945.1 Trichopria nigra
GACCCAAACTTCAGCTGGATCTCTTTACAATTATCACTCAGTGGCGGTCGTATCGATTTGTCTATACGGCAGACATTACAAAGATGTACCGTCAAATCCAGATGCATCCGGCAGACAGAGACTATCAACGCATTCTCTGGAAATCACAACCAGATGCCCCGGTGCAAGAGTTTCGATTATCGACAGTCATCTATGGCACAGCGTGTGCCCCGTACCTTGCGTTGAAGACTCTTAAACAACTTACCTTAGACGAGGGGCATAATTTTCCACTCGGATCACAAGTGCTGCAGCGCTCCGTGTATGTGGATGATTGCTTGTTCGGAGCTGACGACATCCCCACTCTAGTTCAAATGAGAAAGGATGTAATGTTGCATTGTGCGATGCTGTAATTACTCTGTAACTAAATCGTCAGTCTCCATTCTTCGAGGTTAGACGCGTCCGTGGCAATCAGGCAATTCCTCATTTCGATCGACTTTGTGGATTTGTAGATGATTAGCGGATAGCCTCCTTCCTTTTGCATGGGGCGAAATGTCGTATTGCTTTTTCCAGCCTTACGTCGTGGCTTTCTCACCTCGAAGTTTCCCTCCGTCCAAATCGACCGGTGGAAGATATTAACTGAAATAAGACATCAGAACACAGAAAAGAATGTTCTCTAGCATCGGATGCCGTTTGCGGTTCTTCCACGGTCCGGAGTAACTCCAATCATGAAATTCGGTACTCACCACAGACTTCGACAAAATTGTCGAAGTCGCTGGAGAAATGAAGCGTTGTCAGTAGTTTCCACAAAAATTCGTGGCCGTCGTAATCGCCATGCTCCGCTTTCCCCTCTTTGCCTTCGTTTCTTCGCTTTGATCGAAGTTTTGGCGTCGTGCGACTTCTTCAATATGACTTTTTTTCGAACTCCGAAATCCGCGTGCTGCCTCGTCGAAGCGCTTTTCCGTAATGGCCGCCTGCCTTGCCTCGCCGCACGTACCTCCTATATCCGCGCTCCTTCTCTCCGACTGCGGACCACTTTCCACGTTCCGTCATCCCGAAACGCTGTGGTCCGATTTCTCCTTCCGTACTACAGTCGCAACCGTCGCAACGTTTGCTATCCTGCTCTCTCTCACCGTTAGCGACATACATATACTATTTCCCTATACCCTACATACTAACGTCGCTTACAATCATACATACCACACATACAATGTTCGTCCGCTTACATATACAGTTTCGTTATACGGCGCAGTCCCCACTATTGTCATACAAATAATAGTGCACATTACAAGGAAGTATGTGATTTGCTCGGCAAGGGTCATTTTATACCTCGAAAATGGGGCAGTAACGAAAGTTCTCTTCTTGGAATCGATCAAACCAACCACGGTTTAGCGTGGAGTCCAGATGATTCAGACAAACAACGATCAAGGTGTTAGGCCTTGTTTGGGCCCCTCAATCAGACTCGTTCCAAAACGCTGTCTCTCTCCCTACGGCAAAACTGACGACCAAGCGTCATGTTTTGTCGCTCATCGCACGGCCGTACGATCCGCTCAAGTGGATCTCGCCAGTCATTATTCAGTAAAAAATCTTTATGCAAGATCTGTGGCGGCTACAGGTCGCATGGGATGAACCTCTCCCCCCTGATCTGCACGAAAAATGGATACAAATCAATAGGGATTTGAATAATCTGTCGCGTATTTCCATACCTCGATCGGCAAATCAGCAGCCTAATTTGGAGCAGTGCTGCATTCACGAATTCTCCGATGCATCACAAGCAGCGTACGCTGCAGTGGTGTATGTGAAATGTATACATTCTCTTCCATCTAACCCAGATGGAAGACGCGAGATATTTTTGCTTGCTAGTAAAACTCGCGTAGCACCGATTAAAACACAGTCAATCCCAAATTTGGAACTATATGGAGCATTGTTGTTGGCACACCTGCTCTCTCACATTTGCACGGTGTCGGAATACGCTCAACTGCCCTCATGTTGGACAGATTCCGCAATTGCGCAATTTCCGCAATGGCTTCACAGCGAACCAACTAAGCGAGGAGTGTTCGTAGCAAACCGAGTTGCTAAAACACGAACTCTACTACCAAACTCAAACTGGCGCCACGTGCTCACGTCAGATAACCCAGCTGACGTAGCGTATCGAGGTGTGAGTACCGCAGTCCTAGCCGAATCGTCGTTATGGTGGCACGGCCCGTCGTGGCTTTCATTAGAGACCTCTCATTGGCCTCCAGAGTTGACAATAGTCAGCCCCTCTAATTTCCGCAAAGCGCAAGTGGGAGCACACGTCTGTGGAGCAGACCTCGATTTTCTCGAGTACCTGGCCACGGCGTACTCGTCTTGGTCGAAACTAATACGTATAACGGCGTATTTTGGTTCCTTTATATCCAAAAGCATTGGTTTTCGAAGGAAATTCAAAACCTGGTAGACGGTGGAGGAATTAGCCCTCTTCCTACGCGACACCCATTAGCAGCGCTCGACTGTTTCTGTGACGAAGCTGGTCTGTTGAGAGTAGGTGGACGTCTGTCCCGATCTAATTTGGAGTATTCCGTCAAACATCCTCTCATACTCAAAGATCATCCACTTGTTCGTCTCTACATAAGGCATAAGCACCGACGTTGTCTGCATGGCGGCTTGCAGTTGACATTGCGAACATTACGTCAGACAGTGTGGACAGGCCGTCAAATGTGTCACGTGCGCTCGATTGAAAGCAAGTGCCTTTACCCAACTTATGGGAGCGCTGCCACCCGCACGTGTCCTTCGTGGAGATCGTGCTTTTCAGCATGTTGGGGTAGATTATGCCGGCCCTCTACAGGTACGTGAGGTCAAAGGTCGCGGAAAACGCGCTCACGCGTGTTACATATCACTATTTGTCTGCATGTGTGTGCGAGCCGTGCATCTCGAGCTCGTCATGGATTACTCCACAGACGCATTTTTAGCGGCTTTCAAACGATTTTGTTCTCGAAGGGGATTACCCCAAAGTATCTATAGCGATCGCGGAACTACGTTCCACGGAGCCTATTCAGAGCTCACTCGACCGTATAATTCGACGCAACAAACTCCCGAACTCCAGAATTTCCTTTCAGAGAATCGGGTGCAATTGAGTTTTATTCCTCCATCCGCCCCACACTCCGCTGTGTTATGGGAAAGTGGCGTTCGCAGTGTGAAACACCACCTCCGACGCGTCATCGGTGCTCATACACCCACTGTAGAAGAGCTCACCACGCTCCTTTGCCAAATTGAAGCGTCCAATCGCTCCGTTGACGGATCACCCGCATGATTTAGCGTCGCTCACACCGGGTCATTTCCTTGTAGGTGGCGAGATTACGGCAGTACCGGAGCCTACAGTTCTCTATTTTCCAGGTCGTTCTGGAATCTATGGAGCTCAGACTACATAACCTCGCTCCAGCAACGGTCAAAATGGCAGTCTCCTAATGAGCAGGTGAACATTGGTCAGTTGGTGTTAGTGCGAAATGACAACACTCCACCTACCAAATGGCAACTTGGCCGTATTATTCAGAACCACCCCGGTAAAGATGGGTTGGTTAGAATTGTCTTGGTTCGCACTGCCACTACGACTCTTGTTCGATCTCTAACGAAGCTCGCTCAGCTTCCCGTAATCTACGACTACGCGGAGAAAATGTAGCGTTTTTAGGTATAAGTCTTAGTCTTAATATTAGTTTTAAAGAATAATGCATAGTTTGTACGCGAATTTCTTGCTGGACCCCGATTGGTCCAGGGCGGGCGCAATGTTGGATATCGGTAAATTCATGTTTATACCGACGCCCTACCGATGGACCCTCTGTATGTCGTTCGTCGCATTCGCACCGCGTCGTTCTCAGATTGGCACCGATCGCAGTCACGGGCGGTTGTTGTTAACGCACTATCGAACGATTTGAAAATTGGCTCTCGGCCTTTGTTCGGACAGACTCTCGGTCTGTTTATTTGTCGTGATCCACTCGGGTGTGATGATAAAACAACCTTTTGTCTTTTGTACTTGGTGTACGTTGTGACGACTTACCTGGACCTCGATTCCTCCGAGACCCCTTGCATCGGAACAGGGGGATATCACAGTAAAATTTTGAATTTCCTAAACATTTTTTTTTCTCTTTAAAGGTGCTTTAGGGTCTTAAAAATAATATACGAAATGATGGAATACGGTAAAAGTGTCCGAGTGCCCAAATTTTCCATTCTGCGGCAACGCCTCTCAGGTATGCTCCGAGCGCCTTTTGTGATCCCGGCGCGCGCTGTAATTTATGACTATGGGTGCAGGTATAATGGCAGTCGATAGAGAAGAAAGTGCCCTCCGAAAAGTGTAGAATTTTAAGAATGTCTATAGTGGTCACTGTATGTAATAGTCATACGAAGAAAACGCCTGTAGCGTCAGAGATCCGAATTTCGTCCTGAATACGTCCTGAATTTCGTCCTGAATTTCGTACTGAATTTTGTATTATATGCGAATAGTGATAAAAAAAATAATAGTGTTAAAAAACAGTGATAATTGGAATTCATTATGACTATGAGTGATACATCGTCGAGTCGTGTAAGAAAAGGAACCAAAAAGGATACTGCGTACGAAAATCGACCGAAACGACCGCGCATCGGCAAGGAAGTTGAAGCAGAAAGACATTAACGATGTTAAAGTGGATTAGCTATTCGCCGAAATTGTGATTCAGTACAAAAAATGAAGAACGCGATATGGGGCACATTGTTCCATAATATATCAACCGATGAAAATCCGCAACACGACCATTGCCCTACTGGAGGAAATTCATGGTGCTCGTGGCAAAGGGCGAAATCCGAAGACACTTCGGCTACGTATACGCATAAACCACCAATGCGTGAAGAAGTTTTTAAAGCTATTAAGCTCGTTTACGAAAAACTGGTAATGGATGATCTTCTTAACCGCTGCATCGGCGGATACACACAAAACTCCAATGAAAGTTTCAACTCTACTCTCTGGGCTATTGCACCGAAAGCCTTAAATTCCGGGAAAAAAAAATAATTGACATCTCTGCGAACATCGCAACATCTGTTTTTAATGACGGATTGATGTCAGTTTTACACGTCATTGGAGTTATGGGGATGAAAATCAGTCGGTAGAAGGTCAACTGTATGGTCAGCATGTAGATAAACCAGCTAGCGGCATTTGCGGCATTATGACCGGGGCAGATGAGACGTGATATTTAATGTCGAGGACAATGTGTTACGGCATTATTACGTCTGGTCTTTGAGTGAGGAGCGTTTCGCTACGAAACACGCGTCGCGTTACGAATGTCCGTTCTGGGTCGTTCGCGTGGTCTCCCCGGTGTTTTATGAACTCGATGGGAGAGTGGTCGAAGCGTAATGAAGCCCCAGGTATCAGAACTCCAGCGTTACGTTGCACCTCGGCCCGTTCCGAATATAGGTGTGGCCAGTGTTAGGCCCGAACGCCGTGTGTAGAGGAGTGGACCCCACCAAGTTATGGTGCGGAGCCAGAAAAAGCGGCCATTATGGTAGCCCCTCTCGCTCCGGCGAAGAATAGTCCGAACTTGACGAAGAAAAGATCCTAAGGATAGCCCCCTGCAAACTTTCCAGGAGGCTGAGGGTATACGCCCCCCCCCCCCAACCCCGCCCATCCCTAGGGAGGAGAAAAGTAAGGATTCTCGTGTGCCCATGGACCTCGACGGCGGAGTTTTCTGCAATGAACAAATTACCCTTAAGGGACGAAACTCGGCTAAGGAGGTGGAGTGTAACACTACGGTTACTTCCTGCCATCGGGTCTAGGGGTGCATGAATAAGCGTTCGTATTGCGTACGTGTCACCGGGAATTCGGGAGTGTACGAGGCGCGGTAAACTACTATGTGATCTCGAGAATCTCACCCAACCTGGAAAAGAAATTATGCAAAGGTACAAGTTGCGAAAAGAAGTATAAACGAAAGGGTCAATGGCGTCTAGTTTAGTTTTGAGTGGATTACAAGGCGTAGAATTATTAGTGTATCTTGAAGATGTAGTCATCAACGCGAAAAAAAGAACATGAAATTAAATTTAGACGACTCATGATACGACCCGAGTATGCCAACCTCACCTTAGAGGTTTTTTTATTTATGCGCAAGGAAGATGTATACTTATTAGGTCACACCGTCGGAGATAATACTGTTCAACCAGACGTAAGAAAGGTCGATGCAGCGGGGAAATTTCCGATACCCCAATGACGTAAAAATGTCAAACAATTTCTTGGATTGGCAGGGTACTACAGGCGATTTGTCGAAGGTTTCTCAAAAATCGCACACCCCTTAGTAATCTTACTACGACAAGATGTAAAATTAATCTGGGGATCCGAATAAATAGAAGCATTTGAGAAATTAAAAGACATTCTATGTAATTCACCGCTATTGCAGTTGCCAAATTTTGATATGCCGTTCATTGTTATCACGGACGCATCAGGAATAGCATTGGGTGCTATTTTATCGCAGGGTAAAATTGGCAAAGATTTGGTCGTGGCGTACGCTTCAGGGAGTTTAAAAGGAGTAGAAATTCGATATACTACGTCAGAAAAAGAAATGCTAGCCGCAGTATTCGCTGTAGAGCAAATTCGACCATACCTGTACGGTAGAAAATTTACACTGGTTACCGATCATCGGCCTCTTAGATTTCTTAAAACTATGAAAAACATGAACCTTCGGCTGCATCGTTTTCGAGTAAAACGCGAAGATTACGATGACTATGCGGTATACAAGGAAGGTAAACGTAATGTAAATGCAGTCACGAAATCCGATCGACAGATCAGAAATAGATAATGATGTTTATGACAAAGACGATTTAGATAATTTTAGAAATAATGGAAATAAAGATGAAATAAATACAGGAGATTCCGTCGTTAAAAATAAAGAAATAAAAAAGGAACTGAAAAATAAAGAGCTTCGGAAGAAATTGAATAAAATTAATTAATAAGGAAAATAAAGAAAAATCGTGCATGCGTATTAAAGGCGACAAATATAAACACGGAACCGATGAGCGGTCGATTTATTCGAAGAGACCAGGAGTTTTAGATACCGACGGGTCTTCTAATCCCGCCCCGCGAAAGCGAGATACGGGTTTCGACGACGAGACAGATACATATGGCGATATTGAAGACAACATAACAGACTGTATGGAGATCTCGAGCTCCGAGGTAGAGATTCCGGAAATAAAAAAGAAATCCCGTAAGTAATATGTAACGGAGGTCGAAAAACTTGAATTGCCGGACTACCTAAGAATCGGAGATTCAGTGGGGAAAACCCATTCCAAAAAACAGGAAAAATCAACTTCGATTAAACCACTGTTTGTGTATAATCGCGACAGTGTTCGCCATCATCGGATGCCGGTCCGCGCTCCTTCGGTGCTTCGACTCGCATGTCCGAATTTGTTATTGTTTTGGATTCGGCGTTCTCTGCGTGTTGTCGCACTTCGCCTTTTCGATCGAGCCAGTGCTTTGTCTGGCAGCGATACGTACGCATTCCTGCTTTTGCACAATTGTACAACGCGATACGCACACTTTTGTAATTTATAGTACTTATTAAATTCAGTTTTTGTTGCTGAAATTGGTACTCAAGTGCTTCATGCCCCGATCCTGAACATCTGACCACGCATAAATATGCGGTATATAATTGACACGGGTGCAATATGTCTCGGAAGTCGAGAAACTGCAGGATATACCAAAATATTTAAAAATCAGCCCGTCTGAAAAGGGTAGAGAAAATTCCGAAAAATCGAAATAGAGGAAGTTTATTTACAACACATGAAAGATGCACGTCATCGATGGAGAGACCGAAAAGGATTCACAAAAGAGGATGATGTAACTTCTGATCCGGGAATTCAGTCGACATGTTCGGAGAGTTGAGAGATGAGAATAAACGAGAGGTCGAAAAAGAAGACGAAAATGACATTACAAAAAGACAGTACGCCGGACGGTCAGGAAACAGACGATTCTTGGTCATCTGATTTTCATCTTAGTCCTCCTGACGGAACAATACGATTTCATTCCGCACCGAAGGCGAAAGGCCACACGCATGCACATAGTCAAATGCACGGTGTTTCAGGCCCGTCCAAAAATAGAACGATCGACCAAAGAAAGTCGTCGGACGACGCCGGTGAGACTGTGAGTAGACTGTGAGACTGCAGTGAGAGAACCTTCCCCCTCTCCGCTAATCGAGGAGAGAGGGAGAGTGACGACGGTGCAGAGAAGGAGAAAGAGGCCTCTTCGGAGATGGAACATCCGGTGGACGAAGAGGAGGATACTCGGCGTAGCAATGGAAATCGACAAGAGCATGTGTGCGCCAGAGAATGACAAAGCGCATGATTCGGAGAATACCGAAAACTATAATGATTTGTCGTTACAGCTAAATTATAAAATTAGTAATTTTTGTATGGAACCCAACGTCAAGTTTTCAGAAGGTGGAAATATTTCTAAAGATGGGAATTGTCTCTTCAATTCCTTAATACAATTATACGGATTAAATATAACTTCTTTGGAATTGCGAAAAATGTTATCCTATATCTTGTGCAGAACACGTGCGAGCATTCGATATCCTAGATTCTACGTCTAGTTTTGGGGACGACAACATTATTAAAATATTTTCTCATCACTATAGCGTAAATATCTGCATACATTAAAATGAGATAAGCCACAAAACCAAATATTTCCACGTAACAGCGCCGTATCCAGGCGAAACGTATCATCTACAGCTGGAGTGTTCACATTATACCCCTCTGCTACCAGCAGAATCAGACATACGGCACTTGAGCCGACATTCGTACAGGAGAGGACCGCTGACATAAGCAAGTGACCAACCAAACAATGATAAATTTATAGAACACGAGAGAAGTGGATATGTTTACGAGTCATAATGTCGAGGCTAATGACTCAAATTTATTGAAGGTCGACATTATCAACGATCATGTGTCTCATAGGAAAGATTACATTGTTTAATTCACTACAGCCGACGGACAATTAAACAGCGAAATAGGAGTAGGACTAGTGGGGAGGTAATATGTAAAAGCCTGCGTAATCGATACCTACGTGCGTAAAAGGACGCGACGGACGCACACGAGAAGGTGGCAAGTGGGCCATTTTTTGCGTACCGAGGAGCGCTCTTTTTCGTGCACACGTGGTACAATGATGGATAGTCGAGCGTACGAGTGTCCGCGCGCGAATTATCCAATACTTCTCACGAAGTGTTCGACGCATAAGTGATGTGCCGCCATGGAGGGTCTCGCGGTGTGTGTCTCGCAAGAGAAGTGTCACCAATCTATGGTTTGAGAGGATTATTGTGTGCGCAAAGTCGTGTGTGGCTAGGGCGTTCCCAAGTCGACCCTCCGCGTCTTTTCGCACCTTTTATACGGCGTTTTTGTCCGAAAAACGGAGTCGTCCCTTGACGTGTCGCGAACTAACCGCGCGTTCGATGCGACCGTAAATATGATGCCGATTCCTTAATCGGTCGAATCCTCGAGTATCCGGCTCGAAGGACCAATATTTGCGCGGAGGCGTCGAGCAGGCCGAGCTTCCGATGCACCTGGATACCGACTGGTTAGGCGAAGATTAGGAATCGGGATTGAGAGTGAGATAGTAAAACTACACAGAGATTATGTCCAGATACTTATTATTAAAGATATAGACGCACGAGCGAGAAGCGAATAGATGTTTCCGCGTGTGATAGACAACCGAGCGAGAAAGCGCAAGAACGTTCGTCACGTGCGTAAAGGCGAAGAGCTTCGCATTAGTACAGGTCTCGTACCGAAATGACTGTACATGAACTACTGCGCGGTCGTGCGTGAGGCTACCAAAAGACGGACGCCACTGCGCGCCTCTAGACCCGGACGGAGAAAGCTCCGATAAGTACGAGGTCGGTAACAGTGAGCTTCGCGTTTTGGAGCAATAGATGTCGCTTGGACGCTAACAATGACCATGTCATCATTGTCTAGCTATAACAAAATTTATTTATTTAGTAATTTATCACCACAAAAACAAATATTACATAGTCTAAATTATAGTTTAACATACCGGTAAGAATTAACTTTAATACGAGTATTCTTCGTCTAGACTTTTCGTTACTAGCATTTGTCGTGGAATGATTTAGTCAAACCGATACATATGTAATCATGTGGGTGTGTTCTAAAACTAACTTAAATATAACAATGTATTGATGATTGCATATAACATTACGAATATTATGTAAATTTATAGTTAAAATTGTTTAATAAGCTGTCATAAGAATCATGAAGTTTTTGTGTATCTTCTTTTTTGTTCATCATCCAAAATTTTAACCTCATTCCAATTAAATTTATGGTTCATCTTATTACAATGTTCCGTAATAACATTATTTCTTTGTGAATCCCATTTTTTATTGTTTTTGTGTTTGTTGATTCTTGAGTGTTCTGGAATTGAGTCGGTTTCCATGCTACCCATTGCCGTCAGAGGAGAGAGCCTGGGACCGCCTAGATGGGGTCAAAATGTAGAATGGTTATCTGAAAACAAGTCCGAATATTAATTTACATACTCAGCTTTCGTTCACCCGTATGCCTGAGAATAGGGAAGGCCGGCAACAGTATGCTGATGTAATCAACATCAACGAAACCTTACTGGCTTGCGGAGAGAGCCGAAGGTTCCGATGTTGATTCAAGACTTTTAATTTACCGGCTCACGAAAGGGTGCCAGAATATATAAGAGATAAAAGTTTCAGATATTCTCGATCCACTCTGTAGCGGTGGGAGAATATCTGTACCTGTTGCGATGTTGGACCTCTGCTTTGAGACCGCAAAGTCGGCACCCAAGTTGTCGTCCGCCGTCGTTGGCGTTTGACCAGGAACTGAAAATGTTCGCCTGCATGTCCAGCGAAGAAGTGTCTGATTCGGGAGAAGACCATGGAAATGGAACAAAAAAAGGAGAGAGAGAAGAAAAGGAAAATCGGAATTGCAGGACGCGCGGGGAGCTCCTCGCACTAATATAAATAACGAAAGTTATAGATAATTAATCAAATAAAAGAAGGGAACGCAATAACTCAAAAACAACAACAGTTCACTGGAATCCGCAATTCAGCGTGAAAGACAAGCGAAAAGAGGAGGATTGTATAAATCGCGTAAACATAATATCCTCAACATATACATATCTATATCGACACAAACAGAGAGTTTTCATGTTGTTTCAACAACATATGTCTGGAGGACGAAAGAAAAAAATCCTTCGATTTACACCGAACCGCCCGCCATGGGCGAAGATCTCGATGAGGCCTCAGGAGGCAATGGCAAAGCACTCAGTCGTGAAATTGGACGTTCTAAAACGGCTGCAGCGGTTATCACTGGGACGACGCGAACTAGTCCGTCGGAGCCTGGGTGCGTTGCCACGATCCTACCCAATGGCCATTTAGCTGGTGGGTAGTTCTCCTTTTGGGCCGCAACGAGTTGACCTACCGGCAAATTGTCCTGAACATCCCGCCATTTGGATTTATCTTGCAAATGATGCAAGTATTCTCTCGACCACTTTTTCCAGAAAAATTAAGACTGAATTCTACGTTGGAGTTGGTATCGATCGTGTCGAGTCTCTGGAACATTGGGGGGTTCGGCGTCGGAAAAGAGTCCCGTGGAATCACCAATGAGAAAATAATGCGGCTGGGTTAAAACGTGAAGATCCTCGGGGTGATCTGTGAGCGGTACTAGGGTTCTAGAATTTAGGCAGGCTTCTATTTGGGCCAATACTATCGACATCTCCTCATACGTCAGTGTACGGAAACCGACCGCGCGCAGACGGTGTCGATTAGTCGATTTGACTCCCGCTTCCCATAACCCGCTGAAATGCGGGGAATGAGGAGGAATAAACTTCCACTCAGTTCTGTCATTGGCCAGTTCGGTTGCTACCTTGGCGTAGAACTCGGAAGCGGCCCGGAACATTGCGAAAAGCGCTTTAGAAACGCCTTGAAAACTAGTGCCATTGTTGCTGTATAAATGCCGACAGAGTCCGCATCGATTCACAAAACGTCTCTAAGCGGACAGAAAGGAGGCGGTAGTCAAATCGCTAACAGCCTCGACATGGACGGCCGTGGACGCGAAGCACACAAAGAGGGCGATATATCCCTTGGATGATTTTTGTCCTCGTCTTTTACTTACTCGAAGCTGGAAGGGTTCAGCGTAGTCGCGTCCACAAATCGTGAATGGACATGATTGGGTCACTCGTGTAGCTGGTAGACTGGCCATGAGCTGGGTACCCAAACGTGGCTGACCACGCTGACATCGTATACATTGTCGAACGTGGCATTTAACCAGGCCAAGCCCTCTGATGACACAGACCTGACTGCGAAGAATACTTAAGGTGAGCGAAGGGCCACCATAAAGTGCCTGCAGGTGCGTTTGCTGCATATAGAGCTTTGCTAATGATGATGATTTGACAAGGATAGTCGGATGTTTCGCATTGAAGGGCATTTCGGCATGGTTGAGGTCCCCTAACGCATAAAAGTCCTTCCTTGTTGAGAAATGGACTGAGCTTGCGCAAGTTGCTACTGCGATGGAGAGCATGACCATTGCGCAAGAGACCGATCGCTGCCTTGAAAGAGCAAGCTTGGGCCATACGAAGGATGGCCGAACGCGCTTGTCTGATTTCTGCGAATGTCGCATGGGAGACAAAGGGCTCACCTAGCTGTTTTCGCCTGCAGTTGTCGAGAAACTTAAAGACGTGGCAATTACTCGCGTGAATTTGCTTAGAGTGGAAAAGCGAGTGAGAAGCGAATTCTCCTTTGGAAAGGACCTAGGATCTTTCCTTAGCGTAGCGAACATCACTTGCACGGTTGGCTCTGTCTCAATCGATGAACCCTGCGAAGTCCACATCGTGGATGGTAGTGAAAGCAATGAAGGGCCGCGCCACCAAAGTTGATTTACACTTTATTCGTGGGGTGTCGTACCGCGAGTGGCCAAATCTGCCAGATTCTCGTGAGTCGGAACGTGTCCCCATGTTGCCGTAGGAAGTTCGGTTTGGATGTAGGATACCCTGTTGACTACGAATGTTTTCCAACGGCTGGAGTCCTGTCTCAACCGATCTAGGATGACTCTACTGTCTGTCCAAGCAAAAACGGGCACATTCTGAAGGAAATCTAGCTGACAGAGATGTTTAATGACGTGAACAAAGAGCGCTGCACCACCCAACTCGAGGATAGATATGGTGACCGTCTTCACCGGGCTGACCTTTGACTTGGCCATAAGCAGTGTGGTTTTATACTGACCATTCTCGTCTGGTCCCCGGAGATAAGCGGTAGCGGCGTATGCTCGCTTCGAGGCATCTGCGAAACCGTGAATTTCATAGCGAGAATGTGAGGTTAGTCCGGTCCATGTTTCGATAGAAATACTAGCCAAATGTGGCAATCTGTCGCAAAAATCTTTTCAACGTTTTATTATGTCCGTTGGTAATGGGTCGTCCCAACCAGACTTTAGTATCCGCAGGTCTTGCAGAAGGATCTTTGACGCGATGCCAACTGGGGCACACCAACCCAGCGGGTCGAAAATGCGCGATATCCCTGATAGGATAATTCGCTTTGTTGGCTCTTTCCAAGAGTGCTCAACCTAATGTACCTGCAGATTGAAACGATCTTTATAGGGATCCCAACGTAATCCTAAGCCTTGATCGGCTCCTCCCCTCTGATCGTTTTAGTAGTCCCTTCGGCGGTGAGAGACGCATGGGGTTCTGGCAATAACATCGAGTGGTTAGCTCCCCAATTACCCAATCTGAGTCCCCCTGTGCTAAGAAGGTGAATTATCTGACGTGCTATCTCCCCGGTCGCCGATATGGTATCGGCGCCCGAAAAAACGACATCGACATATGCCTTCTCACGAAGACATCGAGTCCCCATTTGAAGCGATTTGCCGTATGGTCCTAAGGGCAAGGAAGGGAGCGCATGATGTACCGTGCGTAACGGTGTTTAAGCGATATTCAATGGGGTCCGTTCCCGCCCTCCGAATATGCAGAATACGCTGAAGATCCCTGTCCCCGGGATGAATCAAGACTTGCCGAAACATCTTGACAATGTTGGCGGTAAACGCAAATTTATGGCGTCTCCAATTGGTTATCACGAGAGAAATGTCACTTTGAAGCTTGGGACCAGGGAGTAGATAGTCATTTAGACTTCCACGTTCGTGAACGTGTATAGGGGAGACGCATCGAAAACCACTCTAATTTTTCGCGAGTTGGAGGGCCCTTGTATTACGGCATGATGTGCTATATACCACGCTCGAGTTTGACAAATCTCATTCTCGGGGACTGGTTACATATGCCCTAAGACTTCGTATTGTTCCATAAATTCGCGATACTGCGTAGCCAAGAAAGGGTTTTATTCGAAAGACGTTCCAGAGCGCGCAATGAATGGAGCGCCATAGAACGAGTCTCCAAGCCCACTTCTGGCGGCTTGGTCTTTAAAGGTAGTCGGACCACATAACGTCTATCTGAAGTTCGAGTATGTGTCTCGACAAATTGACCTTCACAATGTTCGTCGTCTGGCTGAAGGGTCTGCCGCACAGGCGGAATACGTTCTAATTCCTAAAATTTTTGCAAGAGTATTAGGAGCTCGGGTATGCTCTCATCGGGATTGATAGTATGTAGAATGGCCATATTGTCAACCGCCCACCGTGAGGCACCACTATCAGCATTTTCAAGGACTATCCAACCTAGGCTGGTATACTGGGCGATAAGGGATCCCCGAGATGCTCTTCGAAAGTCCCCTTTAAGTACCTTCCCGTATACATCGGCCCCGATAATGAGACAGATACCGTTTTGTTTATAAAAGTAAGAATCTGCTAGGGGCAGATCTGGAAACAATTCGCCAACGAATCCGTTCAAGGGTTGCGACAGAAGCTGCTGAGTTAGACGCGGTAAAATCAAAGCATTAAAGTCAAGTTGATAGGGAGTAGTGGTTGAACGCAAAATCACTCTCGCAATACCATTTCCCGTTCCAAGAGTCTTAATCCCAATTCCTATAAGAGGGATTCGGGCCTTACGCCGAGGAAGGTTAGCGAGGCAGACCAGGGACTCCGTGATGAAGGAGACCTCTGCACCCGGATCGAGGAGAGCTCTAGAATATATTCTTTGGCAATGTGGACCGATGAGCCACATTCGCGGAATTGCGAGAATAGATACCTGGGCTCTCGTCGAAGGCTCCATTGTAACCGAATCAAAACCATGCGTGTTGGGACTAACTGATGACAGTCAAGTGGAAGAAATGGGTTCCTTATCCACTGAACAACGAGTGTCGGACTTATTATTCGACTTCAGACTAACGTGCAACAAGGTATGATGTGCTTGTTGACACTGTGTACAAAAGCGCTTGGATTTGAAATTTGAATAAGTGTCCCCCAAAACAATTAAAGCCGAGTTTTAGGCGTTGGATTATATTACGCAGTTCGTCAAGGACTTTGCTTTATATGCGGGACATCTACCAATATAATTATTAGCGGAACAGAGAAGGCATCCGCGTTTGGTTGCAAGATGTGCATGGTTACCGCGTTCTTGCTAGATACAGAAGGATCGCGCAGACAGCATGCATCTGGAAGGCCTCTTATCGATGAAAGTGCCGCTTTTACCGGTTTCTGGAAATTGCATAAATCAGAAAATGTGGGCATGTACATACTTCGTTTGGGTCCCGGCGCTTTCGGAGGTATTCAGACACGCCTTCATAATAGAGTCTCATATCATAAGGTGTTGTTCCCACAACCGTTGGGTAGAGGGATCAAGGCGGTGGACCGTGCGCCATACAAGTTCATCATCCCAGATCGGAGCGCGACCAAGGTTTTGAATCGCTCCAACAATCCGTCGAGTTTCGAATACAAGAGAACGATCCCCCGACGCGGAAGCGAATTTTAACTTTGGAATTTGGTGTAAGTTCATTAAAAGGTGATTAAGGATCGTACGCTGATCGGCGTAACGCTCTTCGAGAGCAGACCCCGTACTGAAGTACTCTTCATCGCAGATTTGAATATCTTTGATGAAGTTTGCAGCTTTGCCCGTCAAACTACTGCGCAGGTAGTTGAACTTTTCAGTTTTCGTAAAAAAAGGCTTCGAATAAATGCACGAAATAAAGGAAGAACGGAAATGGCCAATTCTCGGCCAATCCGCGTAATTGCCCGAGAATTTCAGTAAATCTAGCGGAAGTAGCCTCACTGAAGTCTGAGGCATAGTAGATTGGCCTGCAGGTAATGAGGCGTGGGCTGAATCGAATGCTGCCGTCTCGCATTGAAAGGGGGCAAGCGCGGCAAGAAGTTCTTGGTATGTATCGTCAAACGTCACGGTAATATAGTCATACATGTCCTCTACTATATACGAATTCTCCTCGGTACCCTCACGACCGATGAAGATAAGAAGGTAGCTATGATGTTAATATTTCATAGGTGAGATTACCAAGGGAATATTGCCTCCTTGCTGAGATAGAGAGCCAGTTAGCCTTTTTTCTATAGGGCGGTAACCTGTCATCGCGTCACAAACAATAGACATATCTTAATGCAGTGTTTTGCAAACGCTGCAATTTTTGTTGTAGGTACCCAGAGAGGTCGGCGAAAACAAGTGAGGGATGATCAAAGTGAGGAATGACTAAGGAATTTACGAGTAAGAGCCTGATGGATGGGGAAAGAAATGACCCACGAAATTTGAGTCGATAAAGGGCATAGTGGACTTTAGATGAAATGGAATTGACATGACGATTCCAGGTAAGATCAGATGTTATGTTACGACACCCAGGTCCTTCACTTCATTAGAAAATGGAATTTCTTCATTATCAACAACAATTGATAGTATCAAGAAATTTTTAAGTTTAGAAAGGTTATGCGTCGGCCCTAGGATTATTACCTGGGTTTTTCGAGTGTTATGCATAAGTCCATATTCATGGGACCATTACACAAGCTCGGCAATGTCGCTGTTGAATAGTTTCATTCAAGCGGCTCAATGGAGTTGACAGGTAGAACTGTGTATCATCAGCAAATATGATAGTCGTATCACGGCAATACCGAAGCTTGGAAAAG
>JAPYZR010002413.1:0-16988 GCA_030522945.1 Trichopria nigra
TCACAATCACTGTTATGTAACTGTGCCAATTTTGAGGCGACATTTTAATGTAACTGTTACATAATTGTGACATAACTTCTGTGATTGTTTGCTGGGCACAATACCACAATTTCGAAACGAAATTTATACGATATTTTCACAAGGTCATGGCAAGGTCGAATGAAAGTAAAATTATATCTGATTCATTTTTTCCCGTGTATATATATATAACGTAATATAATATATATATATATATATAATATGGTATTGGAATTCAGTTATAAAAATGAACGAAATAATTATATAAAAGTTTTCTGTGCAGATATAGAGGATAAATACAAAAATTTGAATTTTTGTTCCTTCCTTCAGTTGCTCATAATTCTGGTATTTATTCATACATTTTTTTTCACAAATATGCCTTGTTTTATTCGAAAAAGTGCAATCTATATATATGTAAACAATAAGCAATCTGACATCATTTGACATTTTTGATTTTTGTACGACCATATATAGAGTGAAATTGCTATTTTTATTTTGGCCCAAAAATCGATGTTTCTCATATATTTGGCCCACCTCTCTCTCTCTGGCCCACAATGCAGAAACAATTGCACCGATTGGAAAAAAATGCGAGGCGCGATTGTTGTAGATTCGATTACCTTTCATACGAGATACTTCTGAGGTATGATCGAGGTATGATCCAAAATACGAATAGATCACCGGAAAAAACTACTTCGTCGCCTTGATCAGGCAAAGTGATAAATCTGGAGAAACTATTCTTAAAAAATGTGTTCTCATTGTGACTTTACAGTTTACTGGGCCAAACTGCATAAGAAAAATATCGCATCATAGAATGTACATTTTGGGTGTAAACCACAGTATATTATACTGTCGTATAAAAATTTTTCCTTCAATTTTCGTTAGTCTGCATCGATTTTCATCAATTTTTGTTTGCTTATCAAAGTACCGAATAATTTTTCTGCAATTGTACTAAAGAAAATAAAATTTATTATTTTCAACACAACATTATTATTGTTTATTTTCTCCATTTTTTATTTATTACAAAAATTAATTTTTTTATGTTCTATAAAAACAGATGTTTTGCGCACGTGTATAAAAGAAAATTTAAATATACGTTCATAAATCATAGGTATATGTTCGAAATATAACGATAATAGTTCACTCGTCATTCATCGAAATTACGATTTTAATTAAGGAGTTGTACATTAATTACATTCGCAATCATTTTGTTTCCTCTCCCTTGCAAAAACGATTCTCGAATTCGAAATACTTTTGCAGCGAACGAAAAATCGCGATTGCTGTTCCTCGCCTCGATTCTGCAGAGAAATCTCCTACGTCACCTTTTTTTTTGTTGAATGAAATCGCATCATCGCACGGTCGTTCTTGGCCCATTCGGCCTCTGAATGAATTGGCTTTATCGCGCAAGTATACGATTTTGATACACGTCAGTGCGTTATCGGTAGGATGTTTCGGACGCGGCTTGCGTTATCTCGTAAGTGAATGAGACTTTAGATTTTCGCCCTGTATATCTCTTGTCTCTCTCTCTCTCTCTCTCTCTCTCTCTCTCTCTCTCTCTGTCTCTCTTATCGATCCTTCTTCTTCTCTTCCTGTCTTTCTCTTCCTAATCGCTTCTTATCTTTCTCTTTTCAAACCACCTCTCTCTCTCTTTCTCTCTCGTGTCTCGTGTCTCGTGTCAGAGAGATACCGCCACCTCCACGCTACTTCCCATTACGGAGCGGCGATTCAAAAGCCTTTCGACCGTTTTGAACGGAGGTCGAGCCACTCGAGCCACTCGGATCGGCTCGACCCTCGGCTAAGGTTTCGCTTTTCGGCTTTTCGAAAAACGGGACGGCGTCTAGGCCCCATCACATTAGCCTGCCTCGCTATATACAGGTTGTACAGACCGAAAATTCCTTCCGAAGATTCGTTGTATTCGCAGACCCTTTATGTGTGCCACTTGCAAATATGATCGAACATTCACGAGCTCTCGTCTGCACTTATATATACTTTCATTCTCTTCTCCTCCATCACCAGTATATTGAAACAAAAAATGTACAATAAGCTTCGTAAAAGTATATATGCTGTCGAATATACATATAGATGAAAAATAATCAATCAATCGATCGATCAATCACTGATGGCAACGATTGATTTATATTGATCTTTCGATATTGAAATAAAAATGAGAAACTTCGGGCGTTAGAATGAGATGAAATTCGAAAGCGACATGTTGACAATATAGTATATGAATTATGAAGACATTATAATGTATATATGTATATAGAATGTCTGGTAAAAATAATGAAACATGATAAAACATTTTATTAAAATATGTCGAAATCAGATGAATACAACAAAAATGATTGGATATAGGTTAGGTGAGGTCTTAAAAATCATTGAAATTCAAAAAGATTGTAATAGTTTTGAAAACTGAGAAAAGTCGTAGATGAAAGAAAATAAAAAAAGTAATTTTCAAAACTTCCCATTCAAATTTTAGTCTTTCCTCTTCCAAGATGACAAAATGTCTGTCGTTCGCCCTACAAGACGGAGCTTCAACGATTTCTTCTCCAAGAAGAATATGTCATTGTCATATCCTCGAAGAGGGAATTGTCTTTCACCTTTCCTCTTGCGACTTTGCTCGATGAGTACTCCAATTCGAATGTGCACTTGAACACTTTGAAAAAGTATACCAAGTGTGGGCGCTACGCTGAGATTCCAACGGAAATCGGTAAAAGTGAATATATATATATATCGGTTCTTTGGGGTCGCTGAATTCGAATATGATGTCAGATTTTAAAAATTCAAATTGCGGACAAATTTGTCAAACATGGATAGATTTTGATAAAACTTTTTAATCAGGGTTTTTTGGGGTCCTTCATTGCGAAACTGAAGTAAATTCTACAAATTCAAAATGGCGGATCCAAAATGGCGGGCAAAATTACAAGCATGAGTAGATTTTCTCTGAAATTTGGTATCTAAGGGATTTTTGGAATCGCTGAATTCGAATCTGATGTCAGATTCTCGAAATTCAAAATGGCGGATCAAAAATGGCGGACAAAATTTTCAAAAATGGATAGATATTTATGAAATTTGGTATCTAGGCGTTTTTAAGGTCGCTCATTGTGAATCCGATGTCCGATTTTAAAAATTCAAAATGGCGGATCCGATATGTCCATCAAATTTTTCAGAAATGAATAGATTTTGGTCGAACTTGCTATCTAGGGATTTTTGAAATCGCTGAATTCGAATCTTATGTCAGATTCTCGAAATTCAAAATGGCGGATTCAAAATGACGGACGAACTTTTTTAATGATCATTTTTTGAAATTTCTAACATTTTTTTTTTAATAAAAAAGTATCGTAGGAAAATTTCCCTCGAAAAAATATCACTCATAAAATTACGTACGGAGAATACGTGGAAAAAATTGAGCAGAGTCTCGGCTGTCTGCGCTACGGAAAAAACGAGTTTCGAGAGAGAGAGACTAGAAAATAAGTATATATGCGCTCGCGAATAAAATGAAAAAATACATGGGAAATTTGAAAAAATTTGTACATTTGGTGTCTTACCTCCTCTCTCGAAAGGATTAAAAATAAGGGAATTACAAGACTTGGTATATATAATAATCGTGTATATGAAAGAGCGAAAGTTTCCACGAAAGAAATTAAAATTATGCGCAGCGCTCAAGCGCCGGAGCGGAAAGAATAGACGACAGGTCGTTTTTTTCATCAGGGGACTGCTGGAATCCGCCCTTCTCTTCGGCACCATCCGTCATTAGCCAAGGTAAGAGTACCGACGAAAGTCGCATCCGTGGCACACATATGCGTGTGCGTATACTACGTGTGTAATGTGTACGACTTATGGGGGATACGGCGCGTAGTACAACCGCAAGCAATGGGCGCAATATGCATTATACGCGAAGTGAGCGTTGTATATAGTATATAGTGCCTCCCACCCCGGCCTATATATATATTGTATTGTATATACGAGTGAGTGGGGCCGCGTGGCGCGGGTGACCAGGTGACCACACGCGCGGAACGCGGAACACCTTCCGGTAATTCCCTATGGTCGCCCGGGCGCAGTGTGCCGGACGGTGATGGTGCCGGTTGCTCATATATGCCGTGCCCGCCCCGATGCGATGCCCGATGCCATATCATCTACGCGACTACGCGTGCGTTACAGGATACGGCCAAGGAGGAGGGAAGCGGTACTTCCCGTAATAATGTGCTTACATACACATCGCGTGCACCTTATTCTTGGGCCCGTCCTCCGCCAGGTCGCAACCCTGCTCTTATTCTCTCGCATGTCGCGGCGGCGGCGGCGGCGGCGGTGCGGTGGCAGCAGACAAACAGACTTTTTACTGTTTCACTATACCGCAAATGATACCTCGGAAGAATATGAAATTTCGTAAGATAATGAGGAAATTGGCCGACGAAATACCTGCCGACTTTTCGGACGAAAAGAAAAGAATCGCCACTGATTTTATAAAAAATGACTCATGACGAGCTTAAATATTATTCCCACAGGCCCCGGGTCGATTTCAAAGTATTTCGGGTGGAATTCAAAATGAATAAAATGAATGACTGACGCGAGGTCGGTCGGCAAGGATTCCTCGGTATTCTCGTTAAGAGGTTTAAGGAGTTTTTTTTTGTTTTTTTGTTTTTCTTTTTTGTAAGGAATTGTATACAGGATTTCAGGTTTTGCCATTTTTTCTCTTCTTTAAAGCATCGCCCGAGAGAGTGGCTCGCTCTAATAGAGCAATCGTTTTGCTAGTTCGGACATCGTCGAGCGCTGGGACCATGTGTAACAATCAAACAACATTTTTATCTCTTTTCTATGATATTTTTTTGTCATCAACCTCCAAAAACCCCTGTATACAAATTTTTTTATATAGAAATTGAAATAATTTGAAAATTTTCAACCGCCATATTTGATTCGCCATTTTGAATTTCGGAAAATTTCGTAAAATTGCGAAACATTTTTCGCACTTTACGATTCTGTCCTTAAAATTACGAACAAACTCGAAGTGTACATATTCGTATAGGCAAAAAATTGAATTTCAAAATGGCGACGTCCAATATGGCGGCTTTGAAGCCGAAAATTTGATGCCGTTTTCGAATTTTTCCATGTATAACGATTTCAATCGATAAATTTCTACTGAAAATGTAGTGTTTGATACGGTTTTTTTTGTTTACTTCTTGATTGCGAACCTGTTCTTAAATACGTCGAAATTCAAGATGTCGGATGAAATATGGCCAACGGAAATTTTCGAAATATGTTAATTTTTACAAAAATTTGTATACAAGGTTTTTTTGTTTGGGTATCTGATTACGAATCTGGTGTCAATTTTCCGAAATTCAAAATGGCGGTTCCAATATGGCGGATGAATATTTTCGAAATGTTCAGAATTCATTAAATAATTTGACGTTTGTTTTTTTGACAAATGTCAATAAATACGATACAACTAAGACTCAATTCCGACACTTAATCAATTATAAAGCTGCCAAGAAAAGTAGCAACCATGGCAACAGGGATGAAAATTATTGTAATGTATCCATTTGTTCATATCAAATTACTTTCTCACAATCCAGAAGGTATTCGATAATTCAATCTCAAGATTTGAGATTGCCAAATTCCAGCTACAACCATTAAACGATGCAGTTGAAGTTGCCGGCTAGTCGAAAAGCAAGAGTCACATTCGTCGTTCTATGTAAATATGTCAGATTAAATCTCTAGGCTCAGGCTCCAAAACAATATCCAGCTGTGACTTCGCCTTTGTTCAACTTCATATATGTATACATATAAACTAAATTGTATACAGATTATATTTTTCGTAACCAGGGAATGGTATTTGCATATAGTTGAAATAGCACAATTAGTGTTGGAGTGTTAAAGTTTTATTTCGGATATATATTCTTTTAAAAAAAAATGTACAGAAAATGTACCCACGAGGATTAAAGAAAAATCGAGGACGAATTTATTCTATTTATTAAAATCATTTTTAAATTCGTTTATGACTTTGAGATTCTCTTCTTTTATTATACACATATATATCTTGTGTGTGTATGTGTATTTGAAACATTACTGAGAATTATGAAAGGTAGAAAGACTATTTTTTTTTCAAAGTGAAACCGAATCGATGAGTTACCATTCATTAACACTTTCATTAATGTTTTCATTACAGTCACGGAATTTCGAAAACGGTTAATGGAGAGAAAGCTGACCGATGGATTCCAAAATAATAATACGTAGTAATTCCTGTCCTATCGCAAAGGAGTATAGTTACACATTCTGCAAGCAGCAATAGATAAGGGATATCGTAATAAAACCCATGTTCTCAACTTAAGGTAAAAGGTGATTTCATTAAGGCGCTACGCAGTGTAATTCCAGTCGGTGTTTATTTAAGTTTATAATTTTTACATTTATTATTATTGAATCATCTTTCCATTTATCATTCATTATGATTCATTGCTTCAAATCTGAGATTAGTCATTAATCTGATTGGATTCTTTGAATTTCATCATTCAATCAAGATCGACGTCTTCGTAATTTTGCAATACAATGCTTTTTGCGCAGAAAAGTGGTTGTTATTTTTCAATCACTGTCATAGAGTCACAAAATGATGTACTTGTCTGTGTTTCTGCCAATATTCTGTGCTTAAGTCAATTTTTGATACAATAAATCTCTTTTCTTTTGACGATCATTCTAGTATTTCTTTAATAAGTGTCAATTTTTATCATAGACTTTCAATAATTGTCAGTTTTTGTTATCTGTTTTGATTTTATCGATAGTATTCCATTTAGTATAACTTATTTGTATCAGTATGTTTTCATCATTGTTTCATCTCATCAATTTTTGTTTATTCTAGCCACATTTTTTTATCATTGTCAACTTTTATCCATGATTGTCAAAATTTGTCTATTTTTGATTCTATTCTAACTTTTTTTAAATGTTTGTATATTCTTTTCAACTTTTGTATATTTTTATCAACTTTGTCCATCCTTGACAACTTTTGTTTATACTTGCTAACTTGTGTTTATTATTATCAACTTTTGTCTGAGACTGGCACTCTTTGGCTATTTTTATAAACTTTTGCCTATTCGAATTGCCTTTTGTCAACTTTTACATGTTCTTCTTAATTTTTGTATATCCTTATCAACTTTTGTCTATCCTTGACAAGTTGAGTCTATTATAATCAACTTTTGTCTATATGACTAACAGCCTTTAGTCGAATTTACTTTTGTCAACTTTTGTATGTTCTTAACTTTTGTATATTGTTATCAACTTTTATAAGTGATTGTCAACTTTTGTCAATTGTTATAAACTTCTGTCTATTCGCGTCAACATTTGACTATTATTGTCGATATTTGCCTATTTTTATCAATTTTTTTATATTCTTGTCAGCTTTTATATATTCTTATCTATTTTGTCTATCCCTATCATGTGTCTATTATTTACAGCATTTGTATATTTCTCAACTTTGGCAATGTTTATAATTATCGTCATCGCGTTTATCGACGTTAGCCTATTTTGTTAACGTTTTCTCATTATCAGGGTCTTCATTGTTAACTTATTCAACTCCAGTATTTCATCTATTTTCGTTTTTCTCGGTTTTGTCAACACATTTTTGCTTTGCATATTGTTTTCGTCATTTGTTAATTATTCTCTCTTGATTTCGATTTTTATCGGTGTTGATCTTGATTTTTATTTCTGTTGACTACCGCGAGTTCTCGGATTAATACTATAAAAGTTAAAATGTAATACATAATATTAATAACAATGAACAACGTATACATACGCTTTTTTTAATATTATCCGTTCCTTTACCAATTATCAACTTTTGTTCTTTTTTCTTTAAATCAACATATATTTTACTTACTTTTACGCACATTTATTTTTATCAACATTGTCGATTGTTTGTCAACTTTTATGTTTTAATTCTATAGTGTTGATTTTTTTTACAACTTTATATTACCTCAATTTTGGTCCAAATTATTAAAATTTCCCTGAATGCTGTTGAACGGTCCGCATCGCCGAAATATCTGTCATCGACATTTTCAACGTTTTTAACATTATTTATTATAAATTTGGTTTTGGAAAGAAATCGGTCCTGTTAATAGCCTCGGGCTTTCTTATGTAAATAAAAATACAAAAGTTGATTAAATAGAGGCCAAGAAAAGAACATTTTTCAACATTTTTCATCCAGATCAACTTTTGATACTTTCACTGTCATATCACGATTTGTTATCATTTCTAGCAATGTTTATTACATTTATATTATTATCAACTTTCTGCGTTTCGGCCACTTCTGTCTTTTTCTCAACTTTTATACATTAGATCAACAGTTAATTTTATCTTCTTGGTCTCCTATTCTTCCCAACTTCGATTTTATCAACTTTTTTCGTCTATTTTTAACAACATTCTTATAGTATGTCAATTCGTAAATGTTCATACCACAGTGACATTTCTTATCTATGTATGTCAACGTTCGTCAGTTTCTGTCCGTTCGTCGCAATTTTGTCAACGCCATTGTTTTGCCGGCGACACGCGGAAATCAGTTGTAACTCGTCGCTTCATTTTTGAGTTTCAATGCCGGCTATATAAGTATACTCGATGACCTCCGTGTGAAAACAAATGCCGGGGACCCCCCAACGAGCAATTAAAACGCGGCATTCACGCAAGTGCGGTATATCTAAAAAAAATCACGATATATCGTCAGAAAAGCTCGAAAAACCGTTTCGGTTTGAAAAGCACGGTAACGACGACGCAACGCATTATCGAATCGGGTAGAGTTACGGTCCGAGTAATTCCGGTCAGCGGAAAATCGAGTACTCTCGCTGTTACGTATATTATGTATATATGCACATATAGTTGGGTCATTACAGTGGCTAAGTAGTCAATGGACGTGCCGTTCCGAGTTGGTATAATTCGTGCGGGCGAATCGCCTCCCGTCTTTCTCACGGTTGTGGTCGCGCCATTCGTGGAGAAACTTCATCCCATTGTGCGTATCGCGTTACTACGACACAAAACATAGAAGCTATCAACGAGGAACGACGAGTATAGGATGGACTTCGTGATCGCGGTTGGAGAGCGGCCAGGCGCGGTGCGAGCGGTACGTATGGCGACGCGCCTCAAAGATTTACCGTCGGCACGCAATGTCGTTGTACGTCGCTTTATCTCAATATACACACACGGGGGTTTTATCGCCTCACGCGAACCTCCGGCGTATCTCTGATGGTATATGCTCGGCTGTCCTGGAATTGCTGGCCCATATATTATGGACGCTGGCGCAGGGACTCGTGCGCGCGAATACCTCTACGAGTTTAGCCTTTTGTCACGCATTATGTTCGATACATCGTGATTTTCGCCGGCCGCCTTTATGTCGCGCTAAAAAACGTCTAAACATCGATTGATTGCCGCTTCTCATGCCATTCCCGAACGAACACTAAATTATATATACATATCAATTAAAATAAAACCTTATGACGCCTCGCTCAACTTTCACGCTCTTTCGCCGATTCTCACGGATGCGCTGAATGACTTTTAATGCCATTCAACGTGCGGCCCTTTTCACGTTATCTGCATACGTACTTAACGATAACGCGCTCTGCACATAAGATTATACGCTATCTACGCATGCGGGGGAACGTAATAACTTCCTCCATCGATAGGATAAAAAAAAAAGAATCGCAACCTTCGACATACAATGTTTCCGCTATGCTTAGGTATACAACAACAACAACGAAAGAAAGGCAGAGTGGTCTTCCTAGAGACCCAATTCATGCATCCACAGACAAGTACATAATACATCGTCGTGGGAATATTGCAATACTACATGTGTAATAAACCAGAAAAGTCATGAACTTTATCCACAAATAGACGATAGATTGAATCCCTGACATTTTTGCATTACACGACTGGGCTTTAACAATTAAAAAAAAGCCCATCACTGCGTATACGCTGCATTTTCCCTTGGAATACCCCTATGCTAAATTCGACCGCACATGCGTTTAGACAAACCCCTATATATACGAAGCTCTTATATGCAATAAGAATGGACCACGTAATGTCCACTTGGCAGATTTTCGGGATTTCAATCAGAATTCTGAAAAGAGATCGCGTGCCGGTATAGAATAGCCGTCATTCAGATGAGTTCCCATTCAATTAAGGGGCTTGTCCAGTTGCGGGTACGTGTATCTTTTCCACGGCTGCATTGCTATGTCTTTCTTATTAAACCATGGACCCTTCGGTAATAAGAAAGATATGGCAAAAAGGTAGGCGCTTATAGCGCAGCGGAACTTTACCCAAAAGAATCGTGACGGTTTTCAGCCCGAGCTTTTGAATTACCGCTCTACACGCTCGTCAGTGCTTAATTGGCCGAAATAGTTTCGATCATCCAACATTGTGGACATTGCCGGACCTTTTTATTACATCACGGTCTTGTTCTCCTATATACGCACGAGTCACGGTCTGTCTTATATAGCTACAAGCAATTCCTCTTCTGGTTCTCGGTATGTACTGATTTTCAAGTGATAATATTTTGTTTTTGTTTTTTCTTTTTCAAAATTTTCACTTCCTTTTTTCATACTGAACTTTTCTTTGTATACAATGCAACTACTTCGGAACGCGGTGCTTTACGACGGCGCTACGGCTTCCAAAGAATGTCTGGAGGGCCGGCCAATTTTCGTATCCTCCAGAAGTGCAGGGCAACCGTTTAGGGGGCAAATTGTGTTACAGAGTGTGAAGAATAATTCGACGGTGGTCCCCGTCTAATGCTCCCATTTCTGCCGGTTCCAAATCGCCAATGCACACCCCCAAAGCGCTTTGCGAAATGCCCAACCGAACGCGAAACCGATTTCACCCGAAGGAACGCCCGAAAGTATTTATTCTCGGGCAATTTATAACAATGAGCAAACGCGTAGTTCGCGAATGGGAGAGAAGCGGCGTTTTTCTAATTTGCGTGTAGACATTAACGTTGCACGCGCTGGCTAGAGCGGTAACTGAAAAAATGTCGAAAAAGGTTCCCGCAAACAACCCGATGGTTTACGAACCGGTCTCATTGTCGGCCGGTTTATTCAGGCGTTGAAAGTGAAAATTAACGTATTAACAAAATACCTGCCTAAAGGGTGAATTTATGTTCGCCCGTACCGAACACCCATCGTTGCCGAGGCCTTTGATGAGCGTAACGATGAAATGTATTCGCGAAAATGACAGCTATTAGATGCCCGCAGAAAAGGCAAATGAGACATGGCTGGCGGGGTAGAATGGAAAAAAGGAAAAGGCGAGAGTCACCACTTATCGTTAGGCCCACCCTTTGTCTGTGCCCCTGCGCCCGTCCGCTCCTCCGCGTCTCTTCGCCGGCCCAGCCCCGCGCTGTATTTATAAGAGCCGGTCGAAGCATCGGCCGAAGCTTGAGACTTAGGAGTAGAAAAAGAAGTCGGACCTTGGACCTCTGCCTCCGTGGAGATACGGTTGGAAGGCGCGGAATTCCAAGGCGTACGCGTCAGTCCGCTCTGCCTCCCGCGTCGCAGGTGTAGGATGGAGGCATAAGGGCCCACATACGCACCTTCGCCTTATTCTTCTTCTTCTTCTCTTAATTGCTCTTTTCGCTTTCTCTGTGAGAAAGCCGCGTTTAACCGAATTGACGTGGACTCGCTGGTGTTGGCATTTACGCGGGATTGACTCGATTCGGACAACAGTCCTGATCGGATTTGATGAAAAAGCCAGAATTCGATACCTGGACACCGACACACGCCCACCGCACATACGCGCGATACGATCTTTCCCTGTCACAATCGAGTTGTAAACTAACGAGGTCGTATTATGTAACGGATGGGCTCGGCGGAGGCTAGTATTCTCTCAAATATTTCGCTTCACTGCGGTACCCGAGCCCGAAAACGATGTCAGTGGGTTGCCGAGAAGGAGCTTAAGGTCTTGAGAACTTTTTGGCCTGTTGTTAGTTATGGAATTATGACGAGAAATGACTCCTTTCTAATTAGCCATTTTTCACCGAATGTAATTCGGTGTTGGAGAGACTCGACCCGAAATTATCAAGTCCCGAAGAATGTTTAACACTTGCTATATCAAATCTTTAGCGTTCGGGTTAATACTTGGTACTGATGAAGCAAACTTTATGTTCAGCTGTATAAAGCTAACAACGCGACAACGTCAATTTTAAATTGGCTCCCATCATCATGATCCTCCTTAGCTATTGTCCTCGAGTCTCATCTGCTGTGCTACATAAGTTTACACTGGTGACATTAGAATAAACATTTAGGGAATCTACACAGGAGGACCAAATCATTGATAATAAGTGCTTTTTGGCCACTCATTACTAAGGGTCGTTTGAGAGTTACCATAGCTAATGTCCAATTCACATTCTTCAAGTCCTCAGCTCAAGTTGAAGACTCTCCTGGACAAGCTTCCAAGAAGCTTTGCCATGGTACTGTAGCTCTTGCGTAAAACTGTACTCGTTCTTTCCGTAAGTCTATACTGGTGACATTATAGTGCAAACATTTGGGGAATGCCCCAAACACTGATCCTCCTGATAGGAACAATTCTGCGATCTACCACGCTGATATGCACTTGACGGGGTGCAACATCAGGGGATTGACACAATCAAACAATGGCGCTGAGCAACAGATGGGTACATGGTTAGAAGTTCATCGGGGGTCCTCGTTACCCTTTTCCCACGATTTTTATTCGAAACCCCGCAACGCCCACGAGTGGCAATACTCGTGCCCACATCCCGGGCATATAATAGGAATGCGTACGATTCGCAAGGCGACGATGTTTACATGTGTATACGCGGCTTCAGCAGCAGCACCGTACGCATCGGTTGGCGGCAAACGAAAACGAACCCACCCAAACGGAGACCCAACACCCGACGGAACCTGCGCGGCTTGGTAACAAGTGCCTCCCGTAGTACCTGGAAGAGAGGGAGTCTGCCAATGCAGGATGTTTTGGTACGGCTCGTGAAGGAATTGCGGATCGGCGAGCGCGCGCAGGAAAACGAACGAGCAAGGGGAGCGAAGGACTGCACTCTTGCACGGACGATCATGTCCAAAGACCTCCTGCGAGATGATCGAACGGATTCTTTATAATATTCGAGAAATCTCGGCAGTCCGAATTAAATGAATGCCCAGAGAAGGCCAGCTAAATTCTTCGTTTTAGGTCGCGTTTCGAGGATCGCCGCGCACCGGGCCGAGGACGACTGATAAGATCAGAGATGGCTTGATCATAATATTGCTCCAATCAATTTTATCGGAATTTAGTGCGGCCCACTCGGAGTCGAATGTATTAATCAATGGCCGTATATGTAACTGACATCGGATTATCAGTAACACGATGTCATCTGCTTTTTTTCACTCGGATCTGATGGACTTGGTCTTTCGAGGACAAGCGTTTGATGGTATGCATTTTGAAGGGGTAAAATAAAAGTATGCTTTCCAACAGTTAAATCGATGAAATAATAAATTTTCGTGGATGGCCCCTCATCGACATTAAATATATAATTTAAATCTCCAAACTTGAAAATAAGTTTATTAATAAGTCCTACATATACAATATGTAGGACTTATTAATATACGTTAACGTTCTAGTCACGTACAGGAAAAGTTTTTTTTTTTTTTTTTTTTTGAAATAAAATCAAAGTGGATTTCGAGATAAATTTTTCTGTATAATGTTGTACATTAAATTGCAATTAGAATGTGCAATTAAATCCACTCACGATGTAAGATACCACGTTGAATGAGAATGAAATGAAACTTGAGCCGGCACTTTTGAATTAAAAAGGCACTTTTTATTGTTGAATATTCAAAAACCGTACGAAATTATGAAAAATCGCTTTAATGCGATTCGGTGTCAAGGAAAGAATATATCACGTACATAGATAAACGATTTGTCTGCGATATATTGGTCAGATTATGCTATTGTCCAATTAGCAACAAAAAAGAAAAAACATGTTTTAATGGTGTTTAATTCATAACGAGTATTTTCTTTTCAATAAAAAAAAATTCATTACAGATTTTTATATACAGAAATTCGAATCAATGGCGTTTAATGAATTCTTTTTAAACTTATTTTAATGTTCAGCGCGATAATTGGGTATCTGTGACCAGCTGATAAATGAATTGATTTTATAAAATATAATTAATTTCTCAACGATCCGATTAGATGCTATCAGACAGCTCTCCAGACTTTACCCGGATCCACCGAGGCGTTACAAGAGATATGAAATTCTTCCGTGGGTATGGTAACGGGTAACCATGTGGAATACCTTAACGGAATTTTTCTACTTGCTCGGTATATACATATGTATACATACTATATACGCTACTCGTAGCTACTCACGTGAGTAGTCACGTTTCTTAATTTACAATTTTACACTATCCCTTTCTTCGATACTGGATAAGATTGTCAGAGCAATATTTAATGTATTATTGCTTTAATTATATTTGAACGTATTTAATTAGGACATTTAAGCATTGTGGCAATTTGAAATACTCAACATTTTACGTATATATACTCATTTAAAAGATGAATAGGGATTTTTTTTTCTCCAATAAATAATTCAAATCGCACTGATTAAAACGTTTTTACGCAAGTGAATCTCGTATTCTTGGCCGTTTAAAGAACGAAATCACGAACGAAATACTAAACTTTTATCGTGTACGAAGACGAAAAAGACATTTTTGTCGTAGTATTGATTGTCACGAAAACAAAAATTACACGATTAGGAAATAAAATAATATGATGATAAATGTAACACAATGGTTATAGTAATCAGAATAATTGAAAGTGAATATACTGTCAATTACATTTAATAAACGAAAGTATGACTATATATAAATATAATAATATTTTAAGGTAACATCTGCAATTAAATGTAAATTACTTATTATCAATTGATCATTAGTAAATTCTAAAATTGCTATTTACATTTTTAATCATTGACTGCATTAGAAACATTTAAAAATCCTCGTTAAATTAAAGTATTAATTATTTCGTGGTATTCACCGACAAGACATTTTATGTAACGAATTAAGTAAAATTAAAAAATTTCGGATAATTGGTATTACAAGAATTCAATTAAACCCGATACCCATTAAAAAAAATGAAAATTTCTAATTATGTTGAATTTGAAAAGAAGATTAAGAAAGTAAATTCAGATTCATACTACATGAATACATTATTATACATTTACATGAATATGTGCGTGGATATGTACATGTATGTGTATTTGTACACAATTATATTATGTTAAATTTAAAGGAATAATTGAATAAAGTGACCAAATTTGAATTGAACAATTTAGTTTTAAATGCACGAATTAATCGTTAAAATTGAATTTAAAAAAGTCGAACCATATGAATGACTTTAAAATCAACAAATATATCGTACATCTAAAATAAGTAGTTATTATTGAATAATAGATAACAATAAATAATTGAACAAACAAAAATAATAATAGCAATAAGAAACTAACATATTAAATATTAAAATATTAAAAACTTAAAAGAAGAAAATAATGAAATAATCTATTATATATTATAAATTATATATTACATATTATAAAGTACTAATTTATTATAATAATATTTAATGAAATAAATAAACGTATCCAATCGCATGTATGATTGAAATGTGTACATAACAGAAATAATTGAACGAAAATAAAAAATGAATGTAAAATTCGAAAAACAAAACGAATTTCCAGAAAGAATAATCCAATAACATAGATGTTCAAATTTCTTTTTTATTTCAAGTATTGTTGGAGCGACCATACTATAGCTGTTTCAACCATAGAAATGTGTGGGGCAACCATAGGAATGATTATGTCAACTATAATATTATTGGCCCAACAATATATTTTTGACATGTCCCCACGAATGTCTTAGAATGTCACTAGAATATCTGAGAATGTCTCCAGAATGTCTTCACGTTCCGACACTAATTATTCTGGCGGTATTTAGTGCTACGTTGGTATTCATTTTTATCTAGTAATATATACGGGAGAGTCAGTAATATAGGTTCACAGTCAGAAGTTGGGTCAGCTGAACAACTAAACAAAAAACAAGTATAGTAAAATTAAAAATAAAATGAAAGAAAATCAATCGAATAAAATTATCAAATATAATCCCAGATGTAATCAGAATATAATTATCAAGTAAATTGTCTAAATTTTTTAGAATTAAATTCCACTCTATATACAAATACTGAAATTGAGCCATACTTCTAAAAGAGTGGATTTTCACTCTTTCTGTAGTGAGAATAAAACGCGTGAAGAAATGGTAATAAAAGAAAATCGAAGATGTTATAAAATGAAAAAAGGAAAAATAGTCGAAAAATTGTCGAAAAATTGGATGAAAGTCGTTTAGTAACAAAACCGAAATAACTGTAATACAAAAATGATATCAAGTATATAAATAAATAGATTAAAATCGTTGAACGGATCTACAACGTAGCAAAGTACAAGATGAGCGATTGCACAAATGAATTAAACAAATTCGTATAATGAAGTAATAACGGAGGAATTCAAAATTCAAAGTCAGTTGTTCAACACAACAGTATAGGAAAGTTAGCATCGCAAAGTGATAAATTGTCTCATAATTAAACAAATGAAATATAATTAAGGTCCTCGGACATTCGAGTGCGACGGTGTACTCCGCGATGAATTCAAATAATCTAATCAACTGAAGGCCCTTGAAAACGATTAGGACCGAACACAAAAGGAAAGATTACTTTCTCACCTCTCGATCTCTTTATAGTTCCCATATATACATAGAGTGATGGCGGCACTCCTATATCTGTGACTCATTATAGACTAATTACGCCGAGTAAACATTGGTATACCCGAATCTATGAAAAAAAATTTTTTTTTGAGGATTTTTGAACTAAAAAATTGAAAAACAAAAAACACTTCCCTTTGCAGTCTTGTGACTAAATAATAATGCTTGACGTTTCGGTCCCGGTGTGGACCCTCTTCAGAAAAA